>CAUDMG010003694.1:1595000-1817500 GCA_958450375.1 Homarus gammarus | reverse complement strand
AATTTTCCTATGTTTTTATTGTTCATTCTGGGCAACAACGGGAGTAATGGAAGAGTTGAATCAATGTTTGTTTTTACCAAGAGTTGAAAACACAATACATTAAACTTTCAATTGATAAAGTTAGACACGCTTAACTGTCAATATCTCTGTTCCTCATTATCAACATCATCATCATCAGTAATAATATAAAAAAACATAACATAAATAACTTCACAAAGCAATACTAATAGGAACAGGTTTTTGGTTGTCAAGTACACACAGCAGTAGACGTGAGCAAAGTATTGTGTGTGTGTGTGTGTGTCAATAGTAGCGAAGTAACAGTACTACCCATTATTGATAAACCTTGCCACATAACCCCTCGTAGTACAGGTGAGTGGTGCAGCAGTGGTAATGGCCGTAGGTACTATTGCTGCAATACATAAAGTTTACAGGTGTAATGGTTACAATATGTCACACCTTATATTGATGATATGTAATTTTTTGACTCGGGTAATAATAATGAGAGTAAAGTTGGTTGGTGTAGCGTAAGTGGGAATAAACATTGATGTAGATAGTTGTAGTTGTGGTTGTTTACAGTCGTAGATCAATGTTAGTTCTAGTAGTGATGGTAAGAGGAGTGGATGAAGTTGTTACGTTGACGGTATTACAAACTGCTGCCCTAAGAAAGTAAATCTCCACAGACATAGTTGTATTAAAGATGCACAAATAACGTATATTAAAACACACACACACACACATACAAACATGACAACAGAAACAAACACAAAAAAATACTTAGGAAATAAATCGTTGCAGTGGTCGTTGCAGTACAGTTACCAGCAGCTGTAATGGCTGAGGCGAAAAAAGACATATATGTATACATGTTACCAGAGGAAGCCATTGGGGGGGGGGGAGGGCAAAAAAACTACGTAAATGGCTTATAGCTGCAGTAGTGAGGAGAGAGAGAGGGGGAGGGAGGCGGTGGGTGAGAGGTCAGCCTGTAAGAAGGGACGATGGTTCAAGTATATTATGATGATTTATCAGTCTGCAGTGTTGTCGCAGTGGGGCCCTGTCTGTGTCATCTCTGGGCTTATTAGATTATTTTCCTTTGTCATGTAAGATGGTGTTTCAGCTCCCCCCCCCCCCCTCTCCCTCCCCTCCCCTCTCCTCTCCCTTCCTCCTCCTCTTCTTCTACCTCTCCTCCTTCCCCCGTTCTCCTCCTTCATATTTCATCCTCTTCCTCTTCTCATTCTTCACTCCTCCATTTCTCCTACTCCCCCTCCGTCTCCTTCCCTCCTGCTCCCTTTTTCCTTCACCCTCCGTCCTTTTCCCTTCCTCCTTCTCTCTCTCCCCCTTCTCCTCTTCTTCTCCTCCTCCTCCCTTCCTCCTTCTCTTCCCCTCCCTTGATGTCTAGTACCTACCGCACTCCTTCTCACCCTTCCCTTGTACTTGATTCCTCCCCTTACCTCTTCCTCCCCCTCACCCTCACTCCCTGCCCTATCAACTTTCTCCTCCCTCTCTCTCCCTCTCCCCTCCCCCCCTCTCCCCTCCCCCCCTCTCCCTCATCACTCGTCTTCATCGGATAAACTTTTTGGTGTGCAATTTCATGTTGTCATCTCCATTTAGTTATCTCTCTGTCTCGTCTCCATCTTTATCGCTGTTTGTCTCCATTCCCTGTATCCGCGTGTCTCCTCCTGCCTTCTCCTCCGTCTCTCACTTCCAGTTCTCTACCTACATCACCTCTCATTCAGTCTCTTTCTCTCGTTCTCTTTATCTCTCTCTCTCCTCTTCTCTTTCTTTCTCTTTCTCTCTTTTTCATCCTTCATTAGTCTTCGCTTCATCGTCTCTCCCTCTTCATCTCTCTCTCCATCACTCTTCCATCTCTTCTCCCTCCGCCACCTCTCTCTCCACCACCTCCCTCTCCACCACCTCCCCCTCCACCACCTCCCTCTCCACCACCTCCCTCTCCACCACCTCCCCCTCCACCACCTCCCCCTCCACCACCTCCCCCTCCACCACCTCCCCCTCCACCACCTCCCCCTCCACCACCTCCCTCTCCATTCCTCCAGATTTTATGACTGCTGGAAATGACGCTTATCTCTCTCTCTCTCTCTCTATCTCGCTTTTATCACCGTCTTCCTTATCTCCCTTTCCTCAGATCTTGTAATCCCTCCCCCCCCCCCCCAGCTGATGCCTCAAAACACCGAGGGCCACACTTAAGGTTAACGATTGTGCCAGTAGATCCGCAGTGCCATTCTTCCTCAGTGCCACTCTCACCCCTCCCAACAGTGCCACTCTAACCCCTCCCAACAGTGCCACTCTAACCCCTCCCAACAGTGCCACTCTCTCCCCTCCCAACAGTGCCACTCTCACCCCTCCCCACAGTGCCACTCTAACCCCTCCCCACAGTGCCACTTTCACCCCTCTCAACAGTGCTACTCTCACCCCTCCCCACAGTGCCACTCTCACCCCTCCCGACAGTGCCACTCTCACCCCTCCCCACAGTGCCACTTTCATCCCTCTCAACAGTGCTACTCTCACCCCTCCCCACAGTGCCACTCTCACCCCTCCCCACAGTGCCACTACAGTGCCACTTTCATCCCTCTCAACAGTGCCACTCTCACCCCTCCCAACAGTGCCACTCTCACCCCTCCCGACAGTGCCACTCTCACCCCTCCCAACAGTGCCACTCTCACCCTTCCCAACAGTGCCACTTCTCTCCAGTGTCGGGGTCGATCGTGGCGTTAATCCTATGCACAAAAAACAAATACGGGTCACGTCCCTGCTTTATGTGGGGGTTGTGTAGTGGTCCTGCGGCACCCAAGTGGGTAGGGTGCAGGGTGCAGGGGTAGGGAGCAGGGGGCAAGGGATAGGAGATTAAGGGGGGCAATCACTTATCCCCCTTTTTTTTCAAGCCTCCCCTCCCCTTTTCCTCCTTTCCTTATTCTTTCTTCCCTTCATCCTTCCTTCCCAGGTTGTGTTCTGTCATGTCACTTAAAAATGCTCAATCATGTCACTAAATGTTCAATTATGTCACTTTAAATTCTCAATCACGTCACTTTACATTGGACGCCGTTCGTGTCATGTCATTCAGTTCTTCCAATTCCTGTATTATCCATCTCTTTACCTCCATCCCTTTCACTCCTCCCTTTTCCCTCCATCCTACTAACTCCCACTTTCTCTTCCATCCCAGTCTTCCATCTTTCTTCTTCCTTCCATCTTCCAATATTTCACTGTCTTCAACACTTTCTCTATACCTTCTTTCCTTCACCTAATCATTCCATTCTTCTCCTTCCCACTTCTTCTCTCTCTCTCTCTCTCTCAATCTCACTTCCCCACTCTACCAAGCGGTTCTTATAATCTCCTTCCCTTACTTCATTATTCATCCTCCTTTTCTTCGTATCTACCCTCTTCTTACTACATCCTTCCTCACTCCTATTCCCTGCTTCTCCCATACCCTTCTTCCTCCCTCTCTCCCTTCTGAACCTCTTCCTTTTCTGCACCCCTCTCCCTTAACACTCGTTTGTGTGTGTGTGTGTGTGTGTGTGTGTGTGTGTTTGTGTGTGTGTGTTTGTTCGATTGTAGACCTCTTGTGATGAGCGCCCCCCTCCCCCCGGACGCATTGGAATGTCCGTGTTGTTGCGACGAGGGATTTTGTAGGTGGGAGAGCTATAGTGATGTTTGCTGCTCCTGAAGTCCTGTTATGCCCCGCTGAACGTGTGGGAAGGGGGTATGTTGATTGCCTCGTGTATATCTGTATTTGCATTCATTCATCCATCTGCAAGCACATTTTTTTTTTAATAATATGGCTTCTAACCTTCCGTTTTAACCATACCTTCACCACCATTTTATTACATAACTATCCTAATACAGAAGTAACTACCAGTACACTAGCTGAGTTAGTTAAGCCACAGATCTATATGGCATTCAGAGAGTGTTGCCTCATACCATATTTGCAACTGTTGTCGGCTTTGGGGCCGATGATCTCGTTCTCCTGAGGCAAAGCAATGCAGACCTAAGTAGAGAGAAGGACAGGCGACATCTCAACCAGGCTGCAACGTGGCTTCTGGGCTGCTGCTTCCGTTCACACAACACCTCCGCCAGCCTTGCGTAGAAGCGTCTTGCACTTGGTCTCTTTCTACCAGATGTTGTGAACACCAGAGGAGTGGGGCTGCCTCGATCACGTTCTGAATTCTCTCTGTTTACGCTCTGTTCTTGTCGTTCTCGTTCCTCCTGTGTGCAGCCTCAAGGGAAAGGTCCTGGTGACATGCGGCCATGGGGTCGAATATCCCGGTATCAAAGAAGGCTCGCTGTCCCCGCGTCCATAATCCTCGAGCACTAACGTCCACACGGGCTTCCGTGGATGTGTTGGAAGTCCTGTGGGATCTCTTACTTCATCATGCCTCATCCATACGAAGCCCCCAGTCTTGAACACCATGGCTTGATTGATGTCGTAGGATGAGCCTCACATACATTGGGTGGGCAAACCTTCTATTGGCCAACCTTACTTACTACTACTGCTACTATTTCTATTCCTACTACTGCCACTGCTACAACTACTACTACTACTACTACTACTACTACTACTACTAATAATAATAATAATAATAATAATAACAAAAAGAGGTACATTTGCTGATTTTTACAGGTGACTTTAAGCGCAGGTGAAGAGCACTTGATTGCATGTTTTCGGTATTTACATGAAAAATGACCTAAATCAGGAGCAGTTTGAACGTCTTCTTCTTCTTCTTCTTCTTAAAATGGACCAACATATATATACTTATAATGTACATAAAGTGTTAAGTATCTCGAGTCACTGTTGTGTACTGGTGAACTTAATTACCTTCCCTGTATGACTTACCTGTTCAGTCTCACGTGTTTTTGTTGATGTATTCTTATTTTATTTTTTTTTAGCGTTTATTAATGTTTTATTATATTCACTTATTATTATTATTATCATCAATCAATTTTTCTACTATTACTTTTATTAATGGCCTCCACCCTCCTCTCACAGCCTTACCTTCCCTACACATTTTATGACCTAACTATCCTAATAAAAAAGTAACTACCCTAGCTGAGTTAGTTAAGCCACAGATCTACGCGGCATTCGGTGACTGTTGCCTCATAGTCAATATCTACGGCTGTTGTTGGCTTTTGGGCCGATGATCTCGTTCTCCTGAGGTCATAGCAGAGCAGACCTGAGCTGAGAGGACAGGCGACACCTCAACCAGGCTACTGCTTCTGTTCTCATAACACCTCGGTCAGTCTAGCTCGCTGTTGTGATCACCAGAGGAGTAAAGTTGCCATGATGCACGATTTGGATTTTCTCTTCATGTGTTCTCTTGTGGTCGTTCTCGTTCCTCCCGTGTGTAGCCTCGAGAGACGGTGACAGGCGGCCAGGGGATCGAAGATTCTAATGTGAACGATGGCTCGCTGTCCCCTTGTCCAGAATCCTCGAGTATTGATGTTTACAAGGGCTTCACTATCTGTGTTGCCAGTAAGGTGGAGGAAGCTCTACTACTACTACTACTACTACTACTACTACTACTACTACTATTACACCCGCCATTGAACTGCCGAATCTCGCGCGCCGCCCAATCCCACTCCATTCCCTACACCTCTGCTCAATCCCACACCATCCCCTACACCTCTGCTCAATCCCACTCCATCCTCTACACCTCTGCTCAATCCCACTCCATCCCCTACACCTCTGCTCAATCCCACTCCATCCCCTACACCTCTGCTCAATCCCACGCTAATCCTCGCCAAATCCCACGTCCCATTCAGGCCAATCCTTTGCCTTTCGCCCAATCCTACATTCCCTCCGGCTCAAATCCCCGTTCCTCGCCCAATCCCACTTCGCATTTGTTGAATCCCACTCACCCTCGCCCACTCTCACGCCTCTTTCTACTCATTTTTTTTCCAATCGGTCAGAGCTCGACTATTCGTGTGTGTGTGTGTGTGTGTGTGTGTGTGTGTGTGTGTGTGTGTGATACTCTGAAAAATAAAACACCAGGATTTTGTATATCGTTTCCGTGTTTGTTTGTTTGTTTTGTGACCTGAGCGCCCGACCTGAGTGTCCATTTTGAGTAGGTTAGCCATCATGAATGTTCATCCTGAATGCTCTTTCCGAGTGTCTATCCTGAGTGCTCCTGTATCTATCCTGAGTTTCCCTACTGAGTGTCCATCCTGAGTTTCCGTACTGAGTGTTCATCCTGAGTGCCTGCCCTGAGTGCCAATCCTGAGTGCCTGTCCTGAGTGCCAATCCTGAATATCTATCCTGAGTGTCCATACTGAGTGTCCGTCCAGAGTGTCCGTCCGTCCTCCGTCCGTCCGAGAACTAATCACCTGATTGCCACACACAGAGAAGAAAGGAGAGTTTCACAAGTCCAAGTTTCGCTGAGTCAATCTTTAGAGAAGTCTCCTCAGCAGTCCGCAACTATTTCTTTTTTAGCTTGGGGTGTGGCGAGTTGTGGCGAGATGTGTGGTGTGGCGAGTTGTGGCGAGATGTGGGGTGTGGCGAGTTGTGGCGAGATGTGTGGTGTGAGTTGTGGCGAGATGTGTGGTGTGGCGAGGTGTGTGGTGTGGCGAGGTGTGGGGTGTGGCGAGGTGTGTGGTGTGGCGAGGTGTGGTGAGATGTGTGGTGTGGCGAGTTGTGGCGAGATGTGGGGTGTGGCGAGGTGTGGTGAGGTGTGTGGTGTGGCGAGATGTGTGGTGAGATGTGTGGTATGGCGAGATGTGTGGTGTGGCGAGTTGTGGCGAGATGTGTGGTGTGGCGAGTTGTGGCGAGATGTGTGGTGTGGCGAGTTGTGGCGAGATGTGTGGTGTGGCGAGTTGTGGCGAGGTGTGTGGTGTGGCGAGTTGTGGCGAGATGTGTGGTGTGGCGAGTTGTGGCGAGGTGTGTGGTGTGGTGTGGCGAGATGTGTGGTGTGGCGAGTTGTGGCGAGGTGTGTGGTGTGGCGAGATGTGTGGTGAGATGTGTGGTATGGCGAGATGTGTGGTGTGGCGAGTTGTGGCGAGGTGTGTGGTGTGGCGAGGTGTGGGGTGTGGCGAGTTGTGGCGAGATGTGTGGTGTGGCGAGATGTGTGGTGTGGTGTGTTTGGTGTGGTGTAGTGTAGTATGGTGTGCGGTGTGGCGAGGTGTGTGGTGTGGCGAGTTGTGGCGAGGTGTGTGGTGCGGTGTGGTGTGGTGAGACGAAATATGTGGTGTAGTGTGGTGTGGTGCCGACGGGTGTGGTGTGGTATAGTATTGCGAGGTGTGTAGTGAGGTGTGGTGAGTTATGGCAAGATGCATGGTGTAACGAGGTGTCTAATGGTGAAATGTGGTGTGTGTTGTGGTGAGGTTTGATGTGATGTGATGTGGTGTATATTATGGTGTGGTGTAGTGCAGTGTAGTATGGTGTGTGGTCTGGTGTATATCATGGTTTGATGTGGTATGGTGTGATGTGGTGTATAGTGATGTATGGTGTGTTATGTGGTGAGGGGTAATGTGGTTAGTGCGGTACGGTTTGGTGCAGTGTGGTGTGATGTGTGTATTATGGTGAGTGTGTAGACACACACACACACACACACACACACGTATAGTTAACAGACAAATCCTGTGTGCTGTGTACTGTGAGTGTCTGTCTGTGTGTGTGTACTGTGTGCGTGTACTGTGTGTGTGTACTGTGCGCATCTGAGTACTGTGCGTATGTACGTATTGAGTCCGTGTATACACTGAGTGTCTGTGTCTGCGTATTGTGTGGATGTAAGAAGGATAAATGGACAACAGAATGTTAAGCTAAAATCCATATCCTAATACAGTACTTGTAATCCAGAAGTCAACTATGTAACCTAACCTAACCTAACCTAACCTAACCTAACCAGATCTGACATTTTCCCGGCCAGTACCTCTGTAAGTGTATGACTGAACTCTTGACAAAAGCTCTTCAAGGGGGGAGGGAGGTGTGGGAGGGGGAGAGAGGGGGAGAGGGCAGAGGGGGAGGGGGGGGGGGGCTTTTGTGAAGTTCTCTGGTAAAATTCTCGGGGAAGAAGTTGTTATTTTGGAAAGTTTCTGCCATATATTTTCGAAGGAGTTTTGTTGCTTAATGAAGTGTTTGAGCGTTGAAGACGTGGTTGTGGTGTTGTTGGTGGTGTTGGTGTTGGTGGTGTTGTTGGTGTTGGAGGTGGTGGTGGTGGTGGTGTTGCTTGTGGTGTTGGTGGTGGTGGTGGTGGTGTTGCTGGTGGTGGTGTTGTTGTTGGTGGTGGTGTTGGTGTTGCTGGTGGTGTTGTTGGTGGTGGTGTTGTTGGTGTTGTTGGTGGTGTTGTTGGTTGTGGTGTTGTTGTTGGTGGTGGTGGTGTTGGTGGTGTTGGTGGTGTTGGGTGGTAGTGGTGGTGGTGGTGGTGGTGGTTGTGGTGTTGTTGTTGGTGGTGGTGGTGGTGGTGGTGTTGGTGTTGGTGGTGGTGGTGTTGGTGTTGTTGGTGGTGTTGTTGTTGGTGTTGTTGGTGTTGCTGGTGGTGTTGTTGGTGGTGGTGTTGGTTGTGGTGTTGTTGGTGTTGGTGGTGGTGGTGGTGGTGTTGTTGTTGGTGGTGGTGGTGTTGGTTGTGGTTGTGGTGTTGTTGGTGTTGGTTGTTGGTGTTGTTGGTGGTGGTGTTGTTGGGTGGTGTTGTTGGTTGTGGTGTTGTTGGTGGTGTTGTTGGTGTTGGTGGTATTGTTGGTGGTGGTGTTGTTGGTGGTGTTGGGTGGTGGTGGTGTTGTTGTTGGTGGTGTTGTTGGTGGTGTTGGGTGGTGGTGGTGTTGTTGGTGGTGGTGTTGTTGGTGGTGTTGGGTGGTGGTGGTGTTGTTGGTGGTGGTGTTGTTGGTGGTGTTGGGTGGTGGTGGTGTTGTTGGTGGTGGTGTTGCTGGTGTTGTTGGTGGTGGTGTTGCTGGTGTTGTTGGTGTTGCTTGTGGTGTTGGTTGTGGTGTTATTACTCTTTTAATACTATTATTATATTATTATTATTATTATTATTAGTCACAATATTCTTCTAGTTTTTACCCATTAATATTATCATTACTTTTATTCACCATCTCTCTCTTCCCATTTATTTATTTTTTCTATAATCACTCTTCACGGCCATCGTTCATATCTCTTTAAAAATATTCAAAGATAATTTCCTTGCATATTTGTTGGTGAAGACACTGAGGTATTTTCTCCAGGTGTGCTGATAACAGGTGTGAAAAGGTGTGCATTTGGGGGGGTTGATGTTTATTGGTACTTCAGGTAATATAAAAGACGTCATTTTCTTTTTACTTTAATGGCGTTCTTATAGTAATGGCTATTTTTGTTTTGTTCTTTTTTTAATGGTCTTTTAATGTAATGGCTCTTTCTGTGTGTTCTTTGTGGGTTTTTTCATATATTGACCTTTTGTTAAGTTCCATTTTGTTTCTTCATTAATGGTGCTCATATATTTAAAACAAATCGTTCTCTCTCTCTCTCTCTCTCTCTCTCTCTCTCTCTCTCTCTCTCTCTCTCTCTCTCTCTTATAATTACTTACTTATTTACTTAAATGCTTCTACTTTTCCTAAATACGATAAATTTATGCCTTGAGTACGATGACTTTATGCCTTGAGTACGATGACTTTATGCCTTGAGTACGATGACTTTATGCCTTGAGTACGATGAATTTATGCCTTGAGTACGATGAGTTAACCTCTTTAATACTCAAGGAATTAGGTCATTGTTTTAAAAGGGTTAAGTCATCGTACTCAAGGCATAAAGTCATTGTACTCAAGGCATAAAGTCATCGTACTCAAGGCATAAAGTCATTGTACTCAAGGCATAAAGTCATCGTACTCAAGGCAAAAAGTCATCATACTCAAATGGTTCTTTCATAATAATGTCAACAACAAATTAAAGGAACTTGTCATACGCCTGGCAACACTGTGCGACCAGGCAAGAGAGAAAGATTAGTTGAGTCCGGCAGGAACGGCGTCCATACAGCTGTCAACGCACCTAATTGATATAAATGACCTGAGGCGTTAGTCTTAGGTATATATAGTAGGAATATACGCCATTTAAGGTCATATTAGGTCAATGTTAACTCAGACATACACATATATCCTGCCGTCCAATCGTTATACACAACAGGCATACACATATATCCTGCCGCCCAATCGTTATACACAGCAGGCATACACATATATCCTGCCGTCCAATCGTTATACACAACAGGCATACACATATATCCTGCCGTCCAATCGTTATACACAACAGGCATACACATATATCCTACCGTCCAATCGTTATACACAACAGGCATACACACTATATCCTGCCGTCCAATCGTTATACACAACAGGCATACACATATATCCTGCCGCCCAATCGTTATACACAACAGGCATACACCTATATCCTGCCGTCCAATCATCTTGTATATATACACATGACATGAAAAAATATCTCAAAATAAATTTCAAACTGAGTTGAAAGTTCCCTCCCCGGACACTGAATCCCCCAAAACCAACATCTTGCCAGACTCAACTTCAAGAGGAAATACCAAAGTCACTTTTTACACAAGTCGTACGAATTCGTTTTATCTAAGTAAAATGTCAAGAATCTAGAATGTCCATAATAGTGTTACTGGTGGTGGTGGTGGTGATGGTGGTGGTGATGGTGGTGGTGGTGATGGTGATGGTGGTGGTGGTGGTGGTAGTGGTTGTGGTGGTGGTGGTGGTGGTAGTGATGGTGGTGGTGGTAGTGGTGGTTGTAGTGGTGGTGATGGTGGTGGTGATGGTGGTGGTAGTGGTGGTGGTAGTGGTGGTTGTAGTGGTGGTGGTAATGGTGGTGGTGATGGTGGTGGTAGTGGTGGTGGTGGTGGTGATGGTGGTGGTAGTGATGGTGGTGGTGGAAGTGGTAGTGGTGGTGATGATGGTGGTAGTGGTGGTTGTAGTGGTGGTGGTGATGGTGGTGGTGGTTGTAGTGGTGGTGGTGATGGTGGTGATGGTGGTGGTAGTGGTGATGGTGATGGTGGTAGTGGTAGTGGTGATGGTGATAGTGGTGGTGATGATGGTAGTGGTCGTGGTGAAAGAGACTGTGATTTGGTTAACCGGTTTAAAGGCTCTTAATGAAGTAGGTCTGTCTGTCTGTTTTAGTCCGTGTCTGTCTGTCTGTCTGTCTGCCTATCTATCTCTCTCTGAATCTCTCTCCCTTTCTCTCTTTGTACCTGTCTGCCCGTCTCTTTCTGTTTATCTTTGCATCTATCCGTCTCTGTTTTTCGATGCCTCTGTCTGGCTGTCTCTACCTCAATATCTATTTCTGTCTGTTTGGTTGTCTTGTTCATCTCTCTGTCCCTGTCTCTCTTTGTCTCTTTCGTCCCACTTCAGGTCATCTGGTCTCCCCATAACGAAAGACAGTGTGACCTGATTATCTCCTTGACCTGTGAGCTAGAAGAATCAAGACAGGTCATCGAGTCGGAAAGAAGAGCCATTTTTTTTTTTTTGACCTGTTAAATCCCACTGACCTGAGAGAGATGGAAAGGAACAGGTCAGCAGGAGAGGCAAATTGACTCAATAAAACCCCATGTAAGAAATAACAGGTCAGTTCAGTTTCAAATCCGTGTCAGGTCAGGTCAAATCAGTTCAGTTTCAGGTTAGTGCCAGGTCAGGTCAGCATCAGGTCAAATCAGTTCAGTTTCAGGTCAGGTCAGACTAAAATAGGAGACACTTTGACCTAATAATAACATTGATAAACAACAGACAAGAACATCAGGTCACGAGGTCAGGGAAAGAGACAGACAGCTTGACCTCGATGATCTCCGTGACCTCGTAGCTGGAGGAACGAGGTCGATGGGTCCTCGCGGGGGGTCGAACCTGGGTACGTTCTCTCTTGTCCTCGTCTGATATCATTCTAACACGTTCTTCGGGGAGGGAGAGACGGGGGGGGGGGGAAGGTAAAGGAGAAGGATAGGGGAGTGGGAGGGGGCGGGAAAGAAGGGGGAAAAGTAGGACAGGAGATGGAAGAGTGAAGGAGAGAGAGAGAGAGAGAGCTGGGGGGGGGGGGGGAAGGGTAGAGGAAGAATGTGTAGAGGGTAGGGTGAGAAGGTGTGTGTGGGGGAGGGTAGAAGGAGTGACTAGAGAAGAGAAGGAGGAGACAGAGAGAGAGAGAGAAAGGAAAAGAGATCCTCACTTTGACAAAGAAAGGATAATTCTCCCATTTATCCATCTGTCATCCATTCCATCCAGTTAAAAGCTCCAATTCTTCTATCCAGCTCCTATCCATCCATCTATCCATTCAAAACCATCTTATCTCTTCACTGATCTACCCTGTCATCCATTTAGTCTATCCATCCAAATGTGATTCATCCATACTATCCAATCGTCATATTCTTCAGTCAATCTATCTAAATCCATCCAACTAGCCATCAATTTAATAGAGTTTTAAAGTCCGGATACGGCAGAGTTCCGGTTAACTGGTAGTCTGGTTTTCTATAGCCGGCGTGTACTGTGAGAGAGAGAGAGAGAGAGAGAGAGAGAGAGAGAGAGAGAGAATATGTTTATAATTATGTGCTCATGCCATGGACGGATATTGGGCTCTCTCTCTCTCTCTCTCTCTCTCTCTCTCTCTCTCTCTCTCTCTCTCTCTCTCTCTCTCTCTCCTGCCACCACATTAGTCGCCTTTCACCTTCCATCTCCCACGGGATTTCTATCTTCTCTTCCATCCGTCCCTTCATTCACTCTCCCAGCATTCTTCTTCATCTCTCTCCTCTCACTGCCTCTTTATTCTCACCCCCTATTCTTAGTCTCTCTCTCTCTCTCTCCCCACTCATTCTCCGTTCTCTCTCGTCCGCCGCCCACTCAGTTTCACCTCTCACTCACTTATCCACCCATCCTCCCCTCCCCTCTCACCCACCCACCCTCCCCTCTCACCCACCCACCCACCCTCCCCTCTCACCCACCCACTCACCGTCCCCTCTCACCTCCATATATCCGTGAAGGGTCAAATTATTACAAAGGGTAAGGGGATGAGAGAGAGTTGGGGTGGGGGGGGGGGGGGAGGTGAGTGGCTCTCTTGTGATCGTGCCCTTTGATAGATGACGAGGATGTTGGTTTGACTCCCTCTCATCTCGCCTCAACTCATTTCCTCTCCTCCAAATATTCTTTCATCCTTTTCTTCAGCTCATTTACTCACAATGGCTTTCTTCCTCCCTCTCTCTCTCTCTCTCTCTCTCTCTCTCTCTCTCTCTCTCTCTCTCTCTCTCTCTCTCTCTCCATTCGTCTCTTTCGTCCCCTCTTGTCTTCCCTTTCATCATCATCATTAATTTCAATCTTCTTCTCTTCTCTTCATCATTCTATCGCTTCTGCCATGCCTCCCTTTCGCTTGTCATGTTTCATTCATTTCACTGCTTCACGAGTCTCTTATCTTTTTGCTTCACGAGTCTTGTTCCATCTCATTGCTTCACGAGTCTTGTTCCATCTCACTGTTTTACGAGTCTTGTTCCATCTCGCTGCTTCACGAGTCTTGTTCCATCTCGCTGCTTCACGAGTCTCCTCACAACTCTTTATCAGTTCACTTCATCTCAAAAGCCTCGTTGGTGTACCGTTGCTAATCGAAAGTAAGGATGGATGGTGCTTCAGTTTCTGTTTTTAAAGTACATCTCTGAATCATATTGACTTAATTCTTTGGGGATGATGGTTTAACTCTGGGGATGATGGTTTAATTCTTTAAGATTAATAGTTTAACTTACCCAAGATGGTTTAACCCACCCACGATGCTGACTGAACCATTTCGTCCTCATAAAAGGTAACAGAAATAAGCGACATTTTTTACCATATCTGAGACTGGTTGAGCGACCCTGTATGGACACTACCCTTCACGCTCCTATTAATGGACGAAAACATCACTATCTCCAGTCACAAAAGAGCTCTGGCAACCTTGAACCACTTCCAGGGATGGTTTAAATGTAGGGCAGGAGGGCGTCGAGGTATATGTAGCTATGATATACATTACAGGATAAACTCTTAATTCCTTTAGTGTAAAAGAAAAAAAAATAGACCGTCAATAGCACGATCGTCTGGCGTTGTCCTCCTTACAATGGTACGCCAGGTGAAATCTCTCCTCCACTATCTGTTGTACATCGGTGGAGGAAAAAGTATCGCCTTCAGTAAGGTGGGCGTGTGGGGAATATTGAGGCTGCTCGACCTGTCTTTACGTCTCGTTCGAAATCCTCAATTTGAAAACTTTATACATTTATCACACCTCTTTTGTGGGTGTTGTTGGCCCGGGGTATACTACCTCCACACACACCTGCAGTCTTGTTCATATATACAGTCCCCACACACCTGTAGACTTATATATATATATATCTCCTCAACACACCTGCAGTTTTGTTCATATATACCGTTTCCACACACCTGCAGTCTTGTTCATATTTACCGTCCCAATACACCTGCAGTCTTGTTCATGCTGTATATACCTTCCCCACACACCTGCAGTCTTCTTCATATATACCTTCCCCACACACCTGCAGTTTTGTTCATATTTACCGTCCCCACACACCTGCAGTCTTGTTCATATACACCTTCCCCACACACCTGCAGTCTTGTATATATTTAAAGCTTACATGACCGTGACTGATTTACACACACACACACACACACACACACACACAGTTTACACATACATATACTGTGCACACACATATATATATATTTTATGAAAATCCACAATGAAAACGTGGATAAGATAAATCTTGATAAAATCACACGGGAAAATGGAAACAACGGAGTACCTTAGCTTTCGTCTTTATTCAAGACATCTTCAGAGGCAACTTCAGTTGCCTCTGAAGATGTCTTGAATAAAGACGAAAGCTAAGGTACTCCGTTGTTTCCATTTCCCGTGTGATTTATCAAGATATATATATATATATATATATATATATATATATATATATATATATATATATATATATATATATATATATATATATACTGTGCACATACTGTACACTTACACATCCTGTATACACACTATACAGATACACACATTTCTATACTGTACACATACACGGGGTCCGTAAAGTGTATGGTGCTAACTTTGAATGTCCATTACTTTCAACATGTACAAAAATTTACGTGTGTAAGGGGGAAGGTGTGTGTGTGTGTGTGTGTGTGTGTGTGTGTGTGTGTGTGTGTGTGTGTGTGTGTGTGTGTAAATCAATACACCTCAACTATATATTGTACACGTGTTCAAGCTGGCATGATGAAGGCCCTGTACAGACAGAAACGTTCTATTTTTACACACACACACACACATACATTCTCTCTCTCTCTCTCTCTCTCTCTCTCTCTCTCTCTCTCTCTCTCTCTCTCTCTCTCTCTCTCTCTGACGGGGGTACGGGGATCAAGCTGCTGTGAATCCCCTGTCACATAGGCATCAATCAACATGATAGAGTGGATACCTTACCTAAACTCGCGACCAACAAAGACACACTGTTGAATACAATCTGGATGTGCCAAACAGAACCTTCAGAATTGTAATCAGGAAAAAAAATATACTTGATGAATTAAGGCAAATAGACAAGTGCATACAAGTACAAGTCAATCCATTGTTTACCACGATGAGAGGTATCAAGTGAAACGTGTATATGGAGCAAGTAACAAGATCACTTTAAAAAACCCTCACCTCTCTTTCACCCCCTCACACACACTTACCCCCTCACACACACTCACCCCCTCACACACACTCACCCCCTCACACACACTCACCCCCTCACACACACTCACCCCCCACACACTCTCACCCCCTCACACACACTCATCCCCTCACACACACTTACCCCCTCACACACTCTCACCCCCTCACACACTCTCACCCCTCACACACACTTACCCCCTCACACACACTCACCCCCTCACACACACTCATCCCCTCACACACACTCATCCCTTCACACACACTCACCCCCTCACACACACTCATCCCCTCACACACACTCATCCCTTCACACACACTCACCCCCTCACACACTCTCACCCCCTCACACACTCTCACCCCCTCACACACACTTACCCCCTCACATACACTCACCCCCTCACACACACTCACCCCCTCACACACACTCACCCCCTCACACACACTCATCCCCTCACACACACTCACCCCCTCACACACACTCACCCCCTCACACACACTCACCCCCTCACACACTCTCACCCCCTCACACACTCTCACCCCCTCACACACTCTCACCCCCTCACACACACTTACCCCCTCACATACACTCACCCCCTCACATACACTCACCCCCTCACACACTCTCACTCCCACACACTCACCCCTTCACACACTCACCCCCTCACATACACTCACCCCCTCACACACACTCACCCCCTCACACACACTCACCCCCTCACACACTCACCCCCTCACACACTCACCCCTTCACACACTCACCCCCTCACACACTCACCCTCACACACACACACACACCCCTCACACTCACCCCTTCACACACAGTCACCCCCTCACACACTCACCCCCTCACACACTCACCCCTCACACACTCATACCGTAACATCTGGCCGTGCACCCAGGTAGAGAGGAAGGGGAAGTAATTTAATCTATCCAACTCAAAAGTTAATTCCATGCTAGAGAATCAGAAGCCTTCACTCTCCCTCTCTCATAGACGAAGGCAAACAGAACCAGGTCAACACCAGACAAGTGAGGGGGCAGGGGGGTGAGAGGTGAGGATAGAGGAGGGTGAGAGGTGAGGATAGAAGGGAAGAATGACAGAGGGAGGTTGAAGGAGTAGGGTGAGCAAAGAGAGGGGTGGTGGAGAGAGAGAGAGAGAGAGTTTAATTTGAATGTTAATGATTGTATGACGTTTAAGTGTTGATAGTGGTGGTAGCAGGTAGTGGTGGTAGTAGTGGTAGCAGGTAGTAGTGGTAGCAGGTAGTGGTGGTAGGATGTAGTAGCGTGTCGGGGCCACAATAACCTAGCGGAGACTCACGCAGACCGACCATGACTACGCATAAAACTCAACCCAATGTGGATATTGAAAACCCTGTGTGTGTGTGTGTGTGTGTGTGTGTGTGTGTGTGTGACATTCGACCTCAGCAACACTCGACCTCTATGATCTCCCAAATCCAGACACGCGGCCTCCATCTCTCACCTGTGCGGCCTCCTGCGGCCTCCTGTGGCCTCCTGATGACTCCAGGGATCAAGGTACTCAGTGGAGAATGACGTCGTCGGTGTCCTTACAGGCAGTCGAGATATGAATTTACGGGTGGGAGGCGTCGTACTCCTGCTGGTGCCGGAGCTATCGTCAGGTGCTCTCATTTACCTGAGTGTGGTGCTGCTACTCTTGGAGGAGGAGGAGGAGGAGGAGGGGATGTTTGAGAGGAGGAGGAGGAGGAGTGGAGGGATGTTTGAGAAGAAGAGATGGTAGGAGGAGGAGGAGAAGAAGAAGAAAGAGATTAGATATATTTGAGAGAAAGGAAAAGGTGATGAGAAGGGCATTTAGGAAGAAAGGAATGGGAAGGGAGGTAATGAGGAATATTTGAGAAGGAAGAAATGAGGAGGATTGTAATGGGAGATATTGGTGAGAAGAGATGAGGAAGATCTAGAGGAATATTTTCTTAATTATTTACACCATTTGTCGTTTATTCGTTATTAATCTTCTTTATTCTTTAATTTTTTGTCATCCATCCTCCTTCCGTTCCTTCATCCCCCCTCCTGTTCCTTCATCCTCCCTCCCGTCTCCTCACCCCTTTCCGTCCCCCACCCCCTCCCGTCCTCCTCATCCCTCCCGTCCTCCTCATCCCTCCTCCCGTCCCCCTTATCCCTCCTCCCGTCCTCCCCCCCCCCCCGTCATAAAACACTATCCATTGCTTCTCCGGACCTCACAGTTCACTGACCTTCATAACCAAGGTATAATATGCTAGTCTGGTAACACTGGCTGAAACTAACGCACTCTACTCTCACTCACTGAAACTAACACACTCTACTCTCACTTACTGAAACTAACACACTCTACTCTCACTTACTGAAACTAACACACTCTACTCTCACTCACTGAAACTAACACACTCTACTCTCACTTACTGAAACTAACACACTCTACTCTCACTCACTGAAACTAACACACTCTACTCTCACTTACTGAAACTAACACACTCTACTCTCACTTACTGAAACTAACACACTCTACTCTCACTTACTGAAACTAACACACTCTACTTTCACTCACTGAAACTAACACACTCTACTCTCACTCACTGAAACTAGCACACTCTACTCTCACTCACTGAAACTAACACACTCTACTCTCACTCACTGAAACTAACACACTCTACTCTCACTCACTGAAACTAACACACTCTACTCTCACTTACTGAAACTAACACACTCTACTTTCACTCACTGAAACTAACACACTCTACTCTCACTCACTGAAACTAACACACTCTACTCTCACTTACTGAAACTAACACACTCTACTCTCACTTACTGAAACTAACACACTCTACTTTCACTCACTGAAACTAACACACTCTACTCTCACTTACTGAAACTAACACACTCTTTCACTCAATAAAACAGGAAGAGTGAAACATTGACTGAAACTAAAAAACGTCCTTTTCACTCGATAAATAAAAGTGAAAAATTCTCAACTTTACTTAGCAAACAGTAGGGAATTTCTTACTAACTAACTGCATTCGTTGAGAAATTTTTACTCTCGTTCTGAAATCGTAAGAGAAATATTTAGTTTCACTCTTTTATCTCCTGGAAATAATAACTTTTATTATTTTATAACCTGGAAATATTTACTTCAACATTCTCCAAGCTGGAAATAATCACTCCCTCACTATAAACTGGAAATAGTCACATTATAACTTGGAAATACCTACTCCATCAATATAAACTGGAAATAATCACTTAATAACCTGGAAATAATCACTTTATAACCTGGAAATAATCACTTAATAACCTGGAAATATTCACACCATCACTATAACCTGGAAACATTTACTTTATAACCTGGAAACATTCACTTTATAACCTGGAAACCTCCACTTTATAACCTGGAAACCTTCACTTTATAACCTGGAAACATTCACAATAGAAAGACAGTATAAACGACTCCACTCTACTGATGACGACCAATGATCATTTATTTTACATACAAATCCACTTTAGACGGTGCCACTGTACACAAGACACAGGCAGACTCAGTTTAAACAAAATCCCATTTGGTAAAATCCCACTAGACAAAACTCCCACCTGGTATATCTATCGTTCTTATCTAACTACAGTAGTACCCTCAACTGTATTCCCTCACCGTTTTATTAATCGTAATTATTTATTAACCTTATTTGTTATATTAATTACGTCATTCGCTATATAATGCTATTTCTATCAACTACACATTTAATACCGACTCTTTCCTTCACTATTTATGTACCACCAATTATCTCACTCAATACATATGTAGTTCTATTTCCTTCACTATACATATCTGATACCAACTAGCTCGGTCTTTACAAAGTCGAAACCTAAACGGCTTGGAGTGGGCAGGTATAGAGGGAAGCTCTAGGTAACACTGCCTCAAACGCTCTCGACTTGTGTCCAGCAGCGGCAAAGCTGATTAGTGGAGCCGCTCATGACCAGCCAGCCAGCCAGCCAGCCAGCCACTCATCTTGCTCAAAGCCCGGTGTCCTGATCCACTAAGGCTCCTACGGGGAATACTACTCATAACTGAAGATCTATTAAATGTAACGAAATGATTGAATTACGGTGAATTACAAAATACAAACATCTCAAACTAACATGAAAATTACACTGCAGGTTAATTAAGATATGCTAATTAACCTCTAGATAATACTAGCGTTAATTCCTAAGTTAATATATCAAGTTAATGTTTGATTTATGCATTTAAGGTAGATTTTGACTTACGAGGTTTATTCATATCACGAACCTTAAAGACTTGCGGCGCTGGATGTCTGAAAGCCCCCCCCCCCACCTACTACCTGTTCATTGCCTCACCTGAATCGCTTGCCAGTAATTAGGAGCACTAGAGCGGCGGTCGACCACCTCCATCACCAGGATCTTCTAATTCTTAATCCTTCCCGCCTTTAGTGACGTATGAAAGGAAGAGGGAGGGAGGGAGTGGGTTTAGGATGGATGGATTGACGAAGATGGACATGGATAGGTGGATAGAGAGAGGGATAGGTGGATAGAGAGAGGGATAGGTGGATAGAGAGAGAGATAGACAGAGACAAATAATTGTACAGATTAAGAGCACGAGCAACAGACAGAACCTTGGATAAGACAGACAGACTGACAGAACAGACAGGCGTGACCAGATCCACTCTTGTTTCCGAGGACAACTCAATCGTTACTCGTGAATACTAATCTCGTCCTCGACCGCTTGGAGGAACTGTTGAGGATTATCTTGACCTTGAAGTACCATCTTAGGATCTCCTCGACCTTGAAGAATATTTTAAAGATTACCTCGACCTCGAAGGACTATTTACGGACACCCTTGACCTTGAAGGACCATCTAAAAATATCCTTGACCTTGGAAGACGATATGAGGATGTTGGGAATAGGAGAAGGAAGAACGGGAGATGAAAGAAGGAAAAGAAGGAAAGAGGGGAAGAAAGAAAAGAAGCACGGAAGGAATAAAGGAAATAAAGGAAGAAGAATTGAAAGTAAGGTAGAATGAAGGAAGGAATGAAGGAAGCCCCTCCTCATACACTCCACAGCTAGACACTAACCCTAAGCAACGGGAGAGAAAACGATAAATTTAATGAAAAAATCTTTAACGTGTGAGTCTACCGTCGTGTGATTAAAGCTTCTTCCTGCCTTATTTAATTGACTTCTTAAACTTCTATTTTACGAGCCGGAGTCATCATAGGGAGGTGAGGGAGGGAGGTAAGGGAAGGAGGTAAGGGAGGGAGGTAAGGGAGAAGGGAGGGAGAGGGTGGGATAGCTTTTTCTTACTTGACCTCTCTTTCTCTTCTCCTTTTTCACCCTCTTTTCTCCCACTTCTTCGTGTTTCTTATCCTGTCTTTCTCTGTCTCTCTGTGTCTCTATCTCTCTCTCTCTCTTTCTTGTATCTCTCTCTTCTTCTCTCTCGTAGTCTTTCTCCAGCAGCGTCAATATTCTGCCTCGTCAGTTCTCTAAACCTTGTACAATAAACTAACTTGTAATGCGAGAACGTGTCTAGCTGTCTCTCTTAACCAATAGCGTCTAACTTACCGCCTCTATCTTACAAATACAAAGATGGCGACGAAATGATCCTCAGACTATAGTAACGTAAATACAAGAGAGAGCGCTGAGGTAGGAGGCTTTGTTTATGTGCGCCTCTCTCTCTCTCTCTCTCTCTCTCTCTCTCTCTCTCTCTCTCTCTCTCTCTCTCTCTCTCTCTCTCTCTCTCTCTCTCTCTCTCTCTCTCATAATACAAGCTATGAATGTATTTCACAACATCATGTTTACATTCATGAGAGCAAGTTAAGCTTCCTGGTCCATCACGGTCAGCAGATGTAACAGTACATTGAGAGACTCACAGAAGGTGTAGCGGCCTGACTGAGTTCTCCTGGGAGGGATTAAGGGAAGGTGATATTAACTTTAGAATACCTTAATATAACCTACATTAGTCTTTAACTAGAGGATAGGGTTATAAGACAGGTGAAGTGGCTTTTTAATATACCTTAATAAAAATTCTAATGATTCATAATTCCTATTAATTGACGTCAAAAAATGCTGATTATTGAACTCCTGTGAGACCTCCCTGTGATGTATCTACACAGTAAGTTTCAGTAAAGTGTAGTGCTATGTGCCTGAGTTATCGTGCTGACAACTTATGGTCGTATGGACATCAAACTTGTATATATATCTTGAATCTCACATCCGGTATGCCCGAATTCAGACGGTCTTTCTGTACATAGATTATTGGATCAGTGAAAGCTCTGTCACAAGTTGAGGTTGTCATTGAAAGTGATGCAAGTAAATGTGTGTGTGTGTGTGTGTGTGTGTGTGTGTGTATGTATGTGTGTGTGTGTGTGTGTGTGTGTATGTGTGTGTGTGTGTGTCAGTCAGTCAGTCAGTCAGTCCGCACAGGAAACGATAAAGGACACATCAGTCGTTCTTTCCGCTCGTTTTCCCTCTCATTGTGACCGCTTTTCGTGGGTCCTTTTCCCTCCCTAGTGACTCCCACCAAATTGAGGACATACACTAGGTCGAACTTCAGGGTTAAGAAAGACCCAGGCGACATTACCTTACGATAGACTTAAAGAACGATTGTGTCTTTCTCCTTGGTAATATTTCTTCATACACACCACACCACACCACACCACACCTCACCTCACCACACCTTACCTCACCACACCACACGAGGGACGAGGCTTGGGTGGTCACAGATTGTAGAGAGA
The DNA here is from genome assembly GCA_958450375.1 of Homarus gammarus. NCBI lineage: Eukaryota > Metazoa > Arthropoda > Malacostraca > Decapoda > Nephropidae > Homarus > Homarus gammarus. Next base: position 1,795,126 of record CAUDMG010003694.1, on the reverse strand, counting down.
CCTTGAGCCACTGAACACAAGAAGCAACCAAAAGTACTGCAACTCTTTGAATATTTGAAGACGGGGAGGAAATGGCGTGTGTTAATGTTAGTTGTGTACCTCGCCCTCTTACTCTTGTTAATGTTAGTTGTGTACCTCGTGCTCTTACTCTTGTTAATGTTAGTTGTGTACCTCGCCCTCTTACTCTTGTTAATGTTAGTTGTACACCTCGCCCTCTTACTCTTGTTAATGTTAGTTGTACACCTCGCGCTCTTACTCTTGTTAATGTTAGTTGTACACCTCGCCCTCTTACTCTTGTTATTGTTAGTTGTACACCTCGCCCTCTTACTCTTATTAATGTTTTCATGCTCTCGTATTATTATCATTATTATTAGTAGTAGTAGTAGTAGCAGCAACTTATCACTTTGGCTGTGCTGTCGTTCTGTCGTAATGGAGCTTCGAATCTTGTTTACTTCACTGGTATCAACCTCTCCTGTTGCATTCTGAGCTATTATGTGGTCAGTGACAGTTGCCGTCAGCTTAACTGAGTTGATGTTCGGTGGCAGCAATCTCCTCTGAATTGGTCAATCCCATTCCTCCCAGTCTCGGTGGTAGTGCAAGGAGTGATCTTTCTGCTGGGGTTAAGTGAGGGTGTTTCACTAATTTGGGATTGAAATTGACGCTGATAGCTTCTTCCAGAGGGTGGAGGAGGGGTCCGATATCAGGGATAGTACGCATCAGGTAGTTCCAACGATGCTTGACTCCATGGGTGAATGCCGCAAGAGCCGCAGTGGCTCTGTGTTAGCAATCTCAGACAGAGCTTGGATTTCCCTAACCCACTCATTCACTTTTCCCGTTACGTACTCGGTGTTGAAGTCCGTAGTGCCAATTACTGCGCCTAGGTGTCTTTGGCCGTCCTTAGTTACTACTACTACTACTACTACAACTACTACTACATTTCCTCTTATTACTACAACTAATTCTACTACAAAAACAATAATAAACCATGGAGGGAGAGAGAGAGAGAGAGAGAGAGAGAGAGAGAGAGAGAGAGAGACGTCAGGATTACGTGACCTTACTTTAGATGAAAGAGAATTTGACATTGGATCTTAAGTTGCTAATTAAAACACCTCACGATAAAATAACCACATATATTGTTTTACAGGGAATGAGATGTTTAATTCTCTCGTCTGTGTGTCTGTCTGTCTCACATCTCTCATATAGGGATGTGAGATACTGTACCGGTATAATGAACAGTTATATGCGTCGGGCTGAGAATCATGTTGTAAACGTCACAGAAAAATGTATAATGAATAACTGATGCGATTAAGTGAGGCAGAGATACGGTGGAGTGAATTAAGTGGGCGAAGGTGAGCTAGGGTTTGATTATGGTGGGTTAGGGTAGGTATAGGTGGGTTAGGGTTTACTATGGTAGGTTAGGGAAATCTATGGTAGGTCTGGGTGGGTTAGGGTAAACTATGGTGGGTTAGGGTAAACTATGGTAGGTCAGGGTGGGTTAGGGTTTTCTATGGTGGGTTAGGGTAAAGTATGGTAGGTCAGGGTGGGTTAGGGTAAACTGTGGTGGGTTAGGGTAAACTATGGTAGATGAGAAGTGAATGAGGTGGTGAATGGTTGAGAGAAGTATAATACGAATGATATTTTTATTAACCCTAGTCACGTCAACAGAGAGAGAGAGAGAGAGAGAGAGAGAGAGAGAGAGAGAGAGAGAGAGAGCAGCACGCCACAACAATCACACCTGAGTGGTTTAAATAATCAATAAGCATTATCAAGGTATTACACCAAGGCGCCCGCTAAGTACAGTACACCTCGTCTCCAAGGTACCACCAGCAGTTCTTTATCCGAAGGGGTGGGTGTAGGAGGTCAGGGCTTAGGGGCGAGATTACCTGGTGTTTAGGTCGGGTATCTTGGCTTTAAGGGAGGTCGTGGAATGGTATGTTTTTGCCCCGGGTTTATACATCAGGTGAGAGCAAACACTTCAGGTGGTGATGTTTTGTCTAGGTAATTTTGACCTAAGGTGGCGTATGTATGTTGCTGACCCCTGGCTGACGCTGTTGTTAAGGCTGATGCCACCCTCCTTACGTTGCTGACTCCTGGCTGACACTGCTGCTACTGAAGTCCTGACACCACCAGTAATACGCCATCACTGACAGCATTACTGACACCACTATAACGCTGATACCACCAAAATACTAATACCACCACAACACAAGCACCATTACTAACACCACTATGGCGCTGACACCACCATAACACTGACACCAATACACACCCCCTCCTTCCGCAACCACCACCATACTGCCATTAGCCCCATTATGTCACTCCCACAGTGCCAATAGTGCCATAACACGATCACTGACGCACCTCACAAGTTACAGGTAATGTTTACAGGCTCCTCTAAGGCTCAGGTATGTGTATGTATGTATGTATGTATGTATGTATGTATGTATGTATGTATGTACGCCCAGCCATGCATGAAGTACACATGTTCGCGTGTATACTGTCATGTAAACTTCCCCACAAACTCGAGTAAATTGATCAGTAATGTTTACTCATCGTCATATTTTAAAGAAATTTCACGAATACCACCTCCACTACCCCTTAAATCACCTTTTGTTTCCTGTACCCCCTTAATCTCACCCTTAAATCACCCTTTGTTGCCTTTACCCCCTTAATCACACCCTTCGATCATCCTTTGTTTCCTTTACCCCTTAATCTAACCCTTAAATCATCCTTTTTTCCTGTACCCCCTGAATCTCACCCTTAAATCACCCTTTGTTTCCTTTACCCCCCTTAATATCACTCCTTAGACCCTTTAACTTGCCCTTTGATTCCCTCTTGATTTTTTAAAACACATTTCCCTTAAATTTTCCTTTTAATTCATTAATACCTCTTAAATCCCCCTTGCTCTCCCCTCGCCCCTTAAATCTCCCATTACTCTCCCCTCCCCCCTTAAATCTCCCATACTCCCCCTTAAATCTTCCCTTACTCTCCCATCCCCCCTTAAACCCCCTTACTCTCTCCTCCCCCCTTAAATCCCCCTTACTCTCCCCCCCTTAGGTACACTGTCATCCTGGTATTCGCATGTAGATAATTATTCCATTAATTAACAACAGGTGATTCTGTGTCTCACCTGATTGGTCTGTCTCACCTGATCGGTCTATGGCTGTTTCAATATGTCTCACCCGTCTTTATCTCTCCTCTGTCTATGTCTCTTAGCTGTCTCTTATTTCTCACTCATAATCTCCCTCACTCAATGATACTCAAACTCACTCACTCACTCACTCACTCACGTCCCTTACCATTAACACCGAGGATTTATGGGGAAGACTTGCCCATTGCCCATTACTAAGATCTCTCTCTCTCTCTCTCTCTCTCTCTCTCTCTCTCTCTCTCTCTCTCTCTCTCTCTCTCTCTCTCTCTCTCTTTCCTTCCTTTTCTTCTTTCCATCTCTTTTCCCGTCTTCCTCTTTTTTATCCTTCCCTCTTCTCCCTTACCTTCTTCCCGTCCTCTCCTCGTCACCCCTCCCCCCATTCTCCTCTCCTCCCCTCTCTAATCCCTCCCTCCTTCCCTCTCTCCCTCCCTCCTTCCCTCTCTCCCTCCATCCCCGCTGGATCGAGGACCTCTTCTTTCCTCCCAGCAATACAGGAAAACATTCTTCTCTCTCCCCTCATTCCCTCATTCCTGTTATCCTCCTCTTCCCTGTTTCCCCCCCTTCCACTCTCTGTTCCTTTCCCTATTAACACTTTCTTAAATCTTCTTCCTCTTCATTTTCTTTATTTTTCTTCTGCTTTCTTTTCTTCCTCTTCCCTGTATTCTCTTTTTGTTTACTTTTCGGTTCTTTTCGCTTTCTATCTTTCTTTCTTTATTTATTGGGAAATACTGTCTAAACCCCCCCCCTCCTCTCTCTCTCTCTCTCTCTCTCTCTCTCTCTCACCTTCTCTCACTTTCTCTTAATTCTCCTTACTGACTCCTCCCATTTTTCCTTTCTCTCTCTTCTACCCTTTCCCCTTACACCCTCACGCCTTCTCCCCTCTCCCCACTCTCCCTCCTCTTCCCACTCCCCCTCACTCTACCCTCTCCCCACTATTCCCTCACACCCTCACCCTCTCTCCCCCCTCCCCCCACTCTCCCTCCTCTTCCCACTCCCCCTCACTCTACCCTCTCCCCACTCTCCCCTCTCCCCACTCTTCCCTCTCCCCTACATCGTACTTCCAGCCCGCCGAAAAACATCTCACCAAAGTTAACCTTCCGCGTCTAAAATGGTTTCGACATAAACAAGTCCAGTGGCCCGGCCCCCGGAGGCTGGACTTTAGGTTGCGTCTTGAGCTCCACCGTTTGGAGTTTCTGGTCTTACGAATATTGGACTTAAAATTTGGGACTTAAATTTCCGGTTTGTGTTGTTTTTTAACTTTGAACCTGAAGTTGGACTTGAGTTTTACCATTTTTGATATTTTGTACTTGAAGAGAATTAGATTTGAATTTTGTATTTCAATAATTTGGACTTAAATTTATGGCTTGTTTTTTCTTACTGGACTTTTCGTTGGATTTATTGTTGATCTTGGATTCAGTGATTTTCGTATGACATAATTTTGGACTTTAGGTCAACGTTTACACTTTGGGTTTGGACTTGATATTCGCCTTGAGTGCTTTTAATCTACTTTGGACTTGAGTCAAACATTTGTTAAAGCTCACCATTTTAAGACTATGGACTTTAATTTGGACTTGACGTTGAACTTAGCCTCAGCGTTTTAGATTATTTATTCTTGGTATATTTATTTGTTTCCTCTTTCTTCTACTCCTTCCCTTTTCGTCTTCCTTCTCCTCCTCTTCCTCCTCCCCCCTCCTCCTCCTCCACCTGTACCACCATCTGTTTGGAGGTTCACTCAGTTTTACAAATTCGGTGACGACGTGAGCCTCAAAAACAAAAAACAAATCTGCTTGTTGGACGAAGGGTAAAGGAATGTGTGTTTTCTTCTGTTTGTTCGTTTGTTCCTGTTTTTTTTATGTGTTTTTTTTTTTTTCCTTTGAGACCTAATGAAGACGTCTCGGATACTTGTTTTATGTGTACCTGATCACACACACACACACACACACACACACACACATACACACACACATACACACACACACACAGTATCAGTCGGAAAGAGAGAAGAAAATGGTTAAATAACGAAAAATCGAAGTGCAAGAAAAGTAAGAGAAGGAAAGAGTAAAGACTTAACGAAAGAGAAGAATAAGATAGACGAGAATTAAAAAAGGAAGAGAGATAATGAAGAGGAAAAGAGGTTGAGAAGAAGAAATCAAGAAAGAGAAGAAAAGACAACGAGAAATGGGAGAAAGTGAAAAAGAGATTATGTGGTTATGAGGAGGAGAAGAGGAGAATTAGGAGTAGAAACGGAGATGAAAGTGAAGAATATGAAGAGAAGAAGAGAAGGAATGGATAGAGAGAGAGAGAAAAAACAGAGCAGAACAGAAAGAAAAGGAGGAATAGAAGATAAACAAGAGAAAAGTAGAATAAAGGAAGAGCAAAAAGAAACAGTAAAGAAAGAAGAAGAAGAAGGTCAAGTAGTAGCCCAGGTCACAGGGTGTAAATTAGGGGTCAAAGGTCACCACTTGTTTACAGTAATTATCCCCTATTGTTATGTAAATGAGCGCACTGGGCCGCCCCCGTGCTCTCTCTCTCTCTCTCTCTCTCTCTCTCTCTCTCTCTCTCTCTCTCTCTCATCAACCGTGTAGTGATGACGTAATACTAACCTAACCTAACCTAACCTAACCTAACCCTGCCTAAATGACCCCTAAGCATAACATTTACTTAAACTTGTATAAAAAAATTCGCGTTCATTTCTGGGTCCAAAAATAAAAGTTCAACTCAAATTTCACTTTGACTTATTTTTGCGTTTTTCATCCCACTGCATCGAGGGGTAGTATGTTGCATTCTGCTTAGCTGGTTTGTGTTTCTGTATGTTTATCTGTTTGTGTTTTGAAGGGATGTGTTTGTTTAGGAATGTTGTGGATATGATTGTCAGAATGTGTTTGTTTGGTATTATTATTAGTGTTATGAGGTGTATGTAGTTGTTCGTGAGGATGTGTTTGTGTTTGTGTTTGTGTGTTTGTTTCTTCTTTTGGGGATTGACATGGTATATAGATGCTGTATGTGTTTGTAGTTCAGTATGTGTGTGTGTGTGTGTGTGTGTGTGTGTGTGTACATAGGGTCATCACATCAGCCAATCATCTACTACACAACACATCGTTACCAAACTAACCTACCTACATCATTAGCATCTATTAACCTGTAATTTACCTGCTTCGCTACTTAACTAAATTACTTTAAAAAAATGATTAATAGCAGTACTTTACCAGCAAATATTTTTATCAACCCCCAATGTTAAAATTACCTTCATAAAATGTTTAGGTCTTTTGGTCGTATAGGAAGAGTCGGGATAAAAAATGGATTCAAAGCCTGGATACATAGTCGGATTCACAGGCTGGTTGTACGAACGGGTGGATAGGTAAACACACAATGAATACGAACGCCTACCTCCATGTAGTAAAGACGAGAACTAAATCACCCTTTAAATATTGTCATAATAATAATAATAATAATAATAATAATAATAATAATAATAATAATAATACCGTACCTGTTCTACACCTCAGTGGTAAATAGGTACTTATACTTGCTTATACTTAGGAAAAAGACTACTTAAGGAGTACTTTACTGTGTTCTCGTGCAGGAATAACCCTCTCACTAGTAGACACCATCTTGCTAGTAGACGCCATCCTTCTAGTAGATGCCATCCTACTAGTAGTCGCCACCATACTAGTTGACTCCATCTTACTAGTACACGCCATTTTACTAGTAGATGCCATTTTACTAGAAGACGCTATCTTACTAGTAGACGCTATCTTACTAGTAGAAACCAGGGAAAGATACGTCAGGACCCTCAATTATGGGTAAATTCTTGGCATCTTGTGGGGAGAAAGTTCGATTCCTGTGTACCCCGCCGTGACGTGGAGGGGAGAGGGGAGAGGGGAGATGAATATTAGGAAAAGTGAGGGAGGATAAGAGGATGGGAGAGAGGGAGGAGGAGAGGGAAGGAGAGGTAACTTTAATATGTGTACGGGAGGTATTTTCTCTCTTTCTCTCTCTCTCTCTCTCCCTCATTATTCATCTTCTCTTCCAACAATTCATCAATTTCTTTCACGTTTCTCTTTAATTCCATTTTTTGTGTCCATATTTCATCCTTTATTCTCTGATTTTATTTTTTCTTTCGAATATTAATCATTAAAACCATTTTTTCTCGTAATATTCACCAACCTGATCCCGTTTTCTATGTCACCATTTTCGTTTTTAAGATATCACCTCCACATATCACCATTTTTTTTCCTCCACTATCACCATTATGTAATTTTTCGTAATTCTCACTATATTTTTATTCCATATTTCTTCTAGTAATTTCGTTACTTTGCTTTACATCTTTATCTATATTTTTGTTTATTCCTCAGTTATTGTTGTTTATTACCTTCCACTTATTTACTATTTCTCGTAATTTCTCGTAATTATTAGATAATTTACACCACTCTGCTATTTGTTTGATAATTTATACCATTCTACTATTTCCTTGATAAATTACACCAGTCTCTCTTTTCCTGATAATTTACACCATTCCCACTGCTTATTTACATTATATAATTCCTGGCATATTCTATAGCCTATTATTTGAACTATTTTTGCTATTTTTTTCAGTATTCATTATTCTCAACATCTTAAATCACCATTACTATTATATCACCATTTTTCACTATTTGTCTCGATTTTCATTATATTTATCTGACAATTTTCACGGTTTATTGTACGAATTTTTCATCGTTGTTTCATCATTCATCCACCTTTTTACCATTTTTATGCAAGTTTTACCATTTTTGCAAATTTTATGTTTTTTTTTTCATTTATGCAATTTTACACGGTGTATCACCATTCATAACCAATTTTTATATTTTGTATACAAATGTTATTGTTTTTAATGTAATATTTCGTTGGCCTAACAATTTTTGAATGAATTTTAATGATATTTTCCATCCAAATGTCACTTTTTTTATACAATTTTCACCAAGATATTTACGCAGTTTTCACCATGTTTACATAGTTTCCACCATATTTACACTATCACCATTTTTACAGTTCCCACCATTTTTACAGTTCTCACCATTTTTACACAGTTTTCACCATTTTTACACAGTTATCACCATTTTTACACAGTTATCACCATTTTTACACAGTTATTTTTACATAGTTACCACCTTTTTTACACAGTTATTTTTACACATTTCTCATCATTTTTACACAGTTATCACCATTTTTACAAATTTCTCACCACTTTGACGCATTTTTCATCATTTTTACACAGTTATCACCATTTTTTACACATTTCTCACCATTTTTACGCATTTCTCACCATTTTTACACAGTTATCACCATTTTTACGCAGTTTTCACCAACATTTTTATTTTATTTTTTGTTTTCGTTACAGCTGAGCTTGTCGGATGCGATGAAGGCCAAGGCGCGCATGTCGATCACTGGGGGGAAAGATATGGATAACGGCCGAGTGAGCACGCAGGTTTTCTGGCCATTTTTTTTATTAATAATGTAGTGTTTTTTTAAGCTTTCTGTATGTTTTTGGTGTATTTGTGGTGTTTCTTGTACGTTTGGGAGTAAGTTTTGTGTTTTTAAAGGTGTTTTTTGGTGTTTTTGTGTGTTTTGGGTTAATTTTTGGTGTTTGTGGTAATCTTGGTGTTTTCTTTTTTTCTTGTATGTTTTCTAATACTCGTAGTGTTATAATCACGGTGATTTTGTGTGTGTGTTTTTCCGCCTTGCAGTCGAATTTTTTCTCAGCTTTCAATATTTATTTTTCAGTTTATTGGTGTTTTAATCTGTTTTATATATACTTTTGTTTTCAGTTTTCAGGACACTAACTATCACGAGAGTCTGACTTTAACAACCTTGTTATAGAATATGTAGTTAGGTGGTCAGGGAGGGAGGAGGGGGGAGGGGTCAGGGGTGGTTGTGGGGGAGCGGTCAAGGAGAAGGAGGATAGTTCCAGTAGGTCAAATTGGCTGGGTCAACAACCTTACTGGGTCATTAAGAGTGTTATGGCTGCGTGGGAAGGATACTCAACACTCGCTTGGGGTCACCACGCGTCGAAGCCCTACCCACCGCTTGTTTTCTTTCTGCATGGCTGTACAGTGATGTTACTTTCAGTGTATGTATGTATGTATGTATGTATGTGTTTATTGTGGGTATGTGAACGTGTGTGTTTATTTGTATATGTATGCTTGTGTGTATTCACGCGTTTGTTTACACATATTTATTAATGTATAGTCATGTATGTTATATATATAATGTGTGTGTGTGTGTGTCTGTGTGTGTGTGTGTGTGTGTCTGTGTGTGGATGTATTAATATACGGTATGTTTGCATGTTTCTATATCCTCATAAATTACAAAATCTATTGCTAAATTTATCTGTCCACGTCCTTCTTCACTACGTGGACACAAGACTCTGTTGGTCGCTGACACACCTTACCGTCACCACACACCAAAACATTCTGCTACTCACTGAACATTCACACACACACGCAAACCCTTTCTTGTGGTCACCTGAAGTTTAGACACCCACCTTATTTTACTCAAAGATTAATCACCCAAGCGCTAACCGAATCTAACCGATCCCCAGGTAATGTTAGGGTGTCTAATCTTCAGGTGATTCCTTTCTTGTGGTATAAATATGTTATTTTTTTTATTATATGTAAATAGATAACAACAAACATGACTTATTAATTTATGTAAATATATATATGATTACCCTCAAGGAAATTAGTCATATATTTATTTCATCGTGAAAAATAATGAACTCGTAAAGACAGGAAGTCTGCCATCTACGTTATTTAACGCCGGAGTAGTTCATAGTGGTGAGGGTATTGTAATGGTTCTGTGTGTGAGTGAGTCAGAAGTAAAACTCCCTTATAAAGCTGTACTCAGTGGGTGTGCGAACCATCGTCCCTCAGGTGTCTCACTCCCTCTTTAATGTCTCTTAATTACGGGTCACACAGGTTAAGGTCAGAGGGTTGCCACATAACTGAAGACTTTTTATATCCCAGGGCTCGCTACTGCCAGGTTCCAGGTCCTTGGTGCAAAGTCTCAGGTCTCAAGTCCCAGGTTCCAAGTTCCATGTTCCAAGTCCCAGGTCTCAAGTCCCAGGTCTCAAGTTCCAGGTTCCAAGTTTCAGTTCTCAAGCCCCAGGTTCCAAGTTTCAGGTCCCAAGTTTCAGATCCCAAGTTTCAGGTCTCAAGTCCCAGGTCCCAGGTCCGTGTGCCACCTCTTGGAGTGGTAATGTTAGTTTTCTCCCCATCCCCCACCACTATCCTCCCCTCCCCTCCTTTTCCCTCCTTTCCCTTTTCCACCCCACCCTATCCTACGCCACCCCTGCCAACCCCACCCCTCCCCTATTCTCCCCTCCCCTCTCTACCACCCCCCACTACTCTTTACTTCCATCTCCCCCACCATCAACTACTATCCTCCCCTCGCTTCCCCACAACTTTTCTCTCCCCGCTATGCTACTAACAACCCTTCTCCTCCTCTCCCTTCTATTCACCACCTTCAGTCCCCAGAATTAGACTAGGATACAGACACATCTAGTTAGTGAGGCTGTACCCATACCGGAACACTCAGCATGTAAACTTTTTGTGATAAACCTTGAAATTTTACTCTTGAACAACATATTATAGAATGTGACACTGCCGAAGACTTCAAATCACCTGCCTTATTGTATCATGAACTATGTAACTATCACTACATTGAATCGGGAGTCCTTGAAGAAATTTTGGCAGTTTGTCATACATTTTCTATTCCACACTGATTGTCCCTCAATTCTAATATAACACTATTGAATATGACCTACTCTGTTATCTCCTCTTGTGTATGAACCTCTGTCCTGTGTGGCAGTGAACAGTGACATCACCCTCAGTCACAAGACCTGACTGAATTACTCAGATTAGGCAAACTTGTCCCCAATCTTGCCTATAAAGTTGTTAGATTAAAAAAAAAAAAACTCCACCTACCACTATCTGCTCCACCGCCCGCAACCTTCCCTCCTCCACCCACCACATCCCTCCCTCCCTCCCTCGCTCTCTCCACCCAGTACCTTCCCTCCTCTCCATCCGCCCACTACCTTCCCACCCCCTCCTCCCCATTACTTCCCTTCGCCTTCCACCTTACCTCTTCCTCATCATTTGCCTCCTCCCCTCCACCTGCTATCTCCTTTCCTCTCCTACGCCTATCACATTCTTCCCCCCTTCCTCCCCCTCCCACTTCCATCCAGTATCTTCCCTCCACTCATTAAAACCTTTCTCTCACACCACCCACCACTATTAAACCCCTCCATCCACACACTACCTCCCCCTCTTCCCCTACCCCCTCCTCCCCCTACCCCCTCCTCCCCCTACCCCCCTCCTCCCCCTACTACCTCCCCTCCTCCTCCCGCTCATCACATCACCCAGCCGTTCTCTCTCCCTAATTAACGTTCAGGTAGTGGCCGTCTTCAAAACATCAGGTGATTGAGCAAGCGAGACTGATTTCAATTAGGAGTTTGTAAAGGCTTTGTGAGGTGGGCTGCCTCCTGTGGCTGGCAGCTTACACAAAGGTCTCTACCACATAAGGCTCCGACCCTGGATTCATATTCTCGTACGCGACTTACGGTGTTCATTACGATGCTCCACTGACAATGAATAGCGAGGCATTTACCTTCTTAAACCACGATTTTTCAGTCCCGTTCAGGTGAGGTAAAGCCACAGGGAGCGTTGATATTGTCTTGGTATTTTATGTAATGTTTTGATAGTATTTTAATATTGTTTTTTTATATTTTATTTTTATTTTTTTGATATTCTGGTGTGTTTTGATGTTTTTTTTCTTATTGTGGTTTGTTATTCATTTTTTTATATTTGACATCTTTGTATTTTGTAGTTTTTTAATATTTAGATTTTTTCGTGTTTAATTCTGTTGTTTTTTTTTAGTGTTTCTCAGGTGTTTTGAGATAGTAAGGTTGATCATACGTCTGGAACCGAGTAAGAGCCGTGGCAGGTGTCGTTCGTGTGTCTGGCAACGATGACGGATTATATCAACAAGCCAATGGGAAGAGTTTATAAGAGTTGAGAGATTAAGAGGGAGTTGAGACGAGGATTAGGGAGTTGTGGATTATTGACGTCATGGATTAAGGAGTTGAGATGTGGATTAGGGAGCTAAGACGTGGATTGGGGCGTTGTGGATTAGTGACGTCATGGATTAGTGAGTTGAGACATGGATTAGGGAGTTGTGGATTAGTGGCGTCGTGGATTGGTGAGTTGAGACGTGGATTAGGGGGTTGTGGATTGGGAGAAAGTAGAAAAATTTAATGGGTTGAGATATTCCATTGCATAAGTTTTAGTGAGTTGAGAAATCGGAAAGTAAAGTGAGAGAGAGAGAGAGAGAGAGAGAGAGAGAGAGAGAGGATTAGAAATAACGAATGAGGAGGAGGAGATAAACGATTGTGAGAGCCAAAACAAAAGTAAAAGGAAAGGAGATGGATAGGAAGGAAGGAATGAGAAATTGAGAGAAAGATGAAGAAGGGGAAGGTTAGATTAGGAGGGAAAGAGATTGGAAGAAAAGGAAACGAGAAGGATTGGAAGGAAGAGGAATAGAGAGATTAGAATGAATGAAAGGAAGGAAGGGAGGGAGTTGAATAAGTGGAGGAGTTAATAGAATGGAAATGAAATGGAAGAGAGGGAGATAAGGCAGAGGAAGAGGAGGAGAAAGAGAGAACGGATGGAAGGGAGTAAGTCAATCACTGTCGACTGACCCGGTTCATAGACCAAGCGGAGAGGAAAAACTATCCGGCCACACTTAACGAAGCGTGTCCGGCCGGTAATGAGAAGCCGGCCGCCCCGTTCTTATCCGGTTCCCACGCTACAGGATTCCCCCCCCCCCCCTCTCATACCCCCTCAACGCTGCATATCACACACACACACTTGATACACTCAGCCACTTGAACACTTACACAAGAACACAAGAACTCATTCGTGTTGAGGTCATGGCAAACTGCCCAACCTCACATGAATGAAACTATCCTTAGTGCAGGGGAGGAGACTAAAGTTGGCGTTTTGACTCGTGTGAATACGTGATATAGAGGCGAGATTGTCTATTAAGGGTTGTTGTTCATGGCGGTAATTCACTAGGCATCGGTGAGGTGAGTGTGGATATAGTACACTAAGTCTTCGGTAACACAAGGACTCAGTGTGTTCTGTACTCTCAACCTCCTTCACTTCCCCAGGTGTAAAGATAGAGACATGCAGCTGGGTGTATCAGGGATTAATTATTAACAGTCATTCGGCGGCGTCCGTGTGATTAAGTCATCTCGTGTATGCATTTGCTGATTGGCTTAGCTAATGACCAATCAGTAGTGAGCAAGGATGACGTGTAATACCACCCTGGTTGACACTTGTGTTTGTTGTTGTTGTTAGCGAATTGTGGCGATGTTTTATCTTCTGCTGCTGACGAAGATGAAGGAAATATATTACGATATTGACAGTGACTCTGAATAAATTCCTTATGTTAATTGTAGGACAAAACATCACAGAAGAAACTCCCCGCTGGAGATAATATCTCTGTAGGTGAACAATATTATGTATCGCCGCTGACACCCCCCCCCCCCCCCACACAGCAGGGCAGGGACGGGGGTCGTCAGGTAGTGTTCCTGAAGGTGAGGTGGTCTCCCCTCCTTCACCCTCTATAAAGGAATACTTCTCAAAAAATTACTGTCTCGCTTTGAACAGACACGTAAGGTTGTTAAGCTAACCAGGAGTTCTTTTTATTTTTCTCTCTCTATTTTCTTCTCTCGTTTTTCTTGTGTGTTTTTAGGGGGAGGCTTGAGGCTCCAACCTTCTTCACTCCGTCTTTCATTGTTCAGTTGTAAAGGTTTGTCTCATAGGACTGGTGGGCCGGCCCATAAGGGGAAAAGTGGATACAGTACACAAGGAGGCAGTGTGGCCGGCACTGCACTCGCCTGCCATCACTTCCCAGCTGGTGGTGCTCGGCCGTATACCAACTGCCGTTAGGACAGAGGGCGAGCGCCGCCGCATCCTACAAGTTGATTTTATAATGCCAATGGATCTAACCATCCCTTAACACCATCATCCCTATGGCTGAACTAACTGATGTCTCTCTGTCTCTCACAGTTCTACGCCCCGGCGAGCCAGATTCTGGACGGGGACGCCCTCCACGCCAACACCCACACCCAGGTCTGACAGCGGCCGCGTGCCTCGCACTGCCTCACGCCTCAACTGCAGTTGCTCGACACCACCTCCCAGCCCAGTTCCCACGCCCAGTCTCACGACCCCCAGTACGCCCAGTCCTACAGGTTTTCCTACACCACTCAGGAGCAGCGGCGGGCGTCCCAAGCGTCTCTGAGCCTCACCTACGGCTCTCCTACATCTCAGCCGCTGCTGGGGCAGGTGCAGGCCTCTCAGACCCAGTCCTTCGTCTCGCAGGCACAGATCAACCAAATGTTTACCTCCCACAGCTGTGACTCCCAGACCTCGCTCACCGCCTCCCACCCACTCAGGTCGTCGCAGGGCTCCATTGACGTGTCGCAGGTGTCGTCGTGCGCGTCCACTGTCCCTCCTGCGTCCCAGGTCGTCACCCACACCACCTCCCAGCCCCCCATTTCCCACCCCACCGCCCACACCCCAACGTCGCATCTGTGTGCTGATTTCCCCTTCTAGTTAGTTCTAGCCGAGGTCTGTGTATGACGGACTACTTGAGTGTAGATAATTTAGATAGGCATCCATTACTACTTTTGTAATACCTGAGACAAAATTACCTTCGCCCACTTTGAAGCATGTAAACCTATATCTAGTGTAGCTCTCTGACGACTTAAGGAAGAAACAGAAGGACTGTTGTATGACTCATTAGTAATGTGCTCGGACATCACCAGCAGATCTTAACCCCCCTCCCCCCTTTTGTCTTCTCACTCTGTCTATTTACACGAATAAAAATAATTCCCCCCCTCCCCTCCCCCTCCCCTTCCCCAGCTTCTGTCGGGTCCACTAACCCAGGCGGGCGTGAGGAGCAGAGCGGTCTCCAGCACACCCACAAAGACCCACACATCTCCACCTGTGACACCTGGAAGGTCATTCTGTGTAAGTCCATTTCCCTTTATGGGATTTTTCAGCCCCGGTGACTCAGGTAATGTGGGTGTAGAGGCTCAGGCTGGGAAATACCTGGAGAAGCGAGAAAGTCTCCGCTGTGAAGGTATTATTAAAGTGTTGGGTGCCGAGTGTGTGGCGGGGAGAAGTAAGTGGCTGAGGCGTCGTGGACACTTGTTAAGGCAACACTAAGTGAACACTTGTGAGCATTTACGGCACCGCTCTAGTGTTGGTATATAGCCCCTGTGATGTAGTGTGTGGGGAGGTGTACTGCACGACCTCAGACCACCACATACCAAGTGGACTGTTCTCTTGTGTATATCTTTTGTAACACAGTTGTAAAATACAGTTTATATTATACAAATACACATACATACATACATTTATATATATATATATGCATAGACATATATATACACGTACACATATATATGTATAATAATGTTAATCATGTGAAGGGTTATGAATCATGTTTCTGTGTTCGCATTAGTTCTCACCAACGAGTGTACAGTGACGTGTGTGATGTTATCCTTGAGTCTGTGTTACACTTATTGGTGCCGCGGTAGTGGTGGTGAGGGTGTGTGGTGGTGATGGTGTGTGGTAGTGGTGGTGAGGGTGTGTGGTGGTGGTGGTGTGTAGTAGTGGTGGTGAGGGTGTGTGGTGGTGATGGTGTGTAGTAGTGGTGGTGAGGGTGTGTGGTAGTGGTGGTGTGTAGTAGTGGTGGTGAGGGTGTGTGGTGGTGGTGGTGGTGGTGGTGGGGGTGTGTGTGGTAGTGGTGGTGAGGGTTTATGGTAGTGGTGGTGAAAGTGTGTGGTGGTGGTGAGGGTGTGTGGTGGTGGTGGTGGTGAGGGTGTGTGTTGGTGGTGGTGAGGGTGTATGGTAGTGGTGGTGAAAGGGTGTGGTGGTGGTGAGGGTGTGTGGTAGTGGTGACGTGTAGTAGTGGTGGTGGTGAGGGTATGTGGTGGTGGTGAAGGTGTGTGTTAGTGGTGGTTGTGTGGTGGTGGTGGTGGTGCAGATGATAGTGGAGGTGTCTAGTTGTTTAGTAATAATAGTGCAAGTGATGATGGTGGTTATGGTGCAGGTGGTGGTAGTATTGGTAGATATCTGGTTATGGTGCCGGTATTGGTGGTTATATTGCAAATGGTGATAGTAGTAGTTATGGTGCAGGCGGTGTTGATTATGTTGCAGGTGGAGGTGGTTATGGTGCAGGTGGTGATGATGGTGGTTATGGTGCAAGTGGTAGTTATGGTACAGGTGGTGTTGAGTAAGTTGCAGGTGGTTATGGTTCAAGTGGTGGTGGTGGGTATTTCATGACCTCTTGAATGATCGTCAGTTGGTCATGAGAGCGGAAGAGGTCACAGAGGTCAGGTTTAGCAAGTTGGATGACTGGATGAGAGGGATCAGGTGACATTTCTGGACCAGTATATAGGAAGACAGATCTACGACTTAACTTGCTTTTGTTTCTTGTCTAGCCACTGTTTACGTAATATATACATAAATATACACTATATATACACGGTGCAGTGGGCAATATGTAGTGTTATGTAAGTATCACTATGCTGGGAAAATTAGGGTGTGTGAACTCTTCTCTTGATCTAAGTACTGTATCTTGATTATGTGATGTGACTCAGCTGTCGTGTAGTGAGTGTACATAACTACTACTGTTACTACTACTACTACATGAGGGCATGCAAGATGCACCACAAATATTGAATACGTAAATAATCACCATAGGAATATTACGATTCAGAAGTTAACATGTACAAACACTTCATATTCGTTAAGTATCTGATTACCTTCAACAGCTGGTGTTCCTAAAGTACAGCATCCATTAGTGTTTCTGCTCCTCTAACCCACAACATAATAGTGTGAACCAAACGCCCTTATAATGCTGTCATGTGTCAAAATTTGATAATAATGGAGTATCTGGTGATCTTATAGGAATTAGTATCAAAACTCAAAGTATTTACACCATCACACTTTACCTCCAGCACTGTGTATATATAAGACTCCAAGAATTTTTAAACATTTCATGCTCATTCAGATTACTCCTCCGCTTCATTATTTGGGGAGATGAATGTCTCTTTGTCTGTCTGGTGCTTTGTTGTACTAGTCAGAAAGCCTCAGAGGAGTAAGATAGCTTTTGAGGTTTGAGAAGCAAAGAGCTGAGGTGTATCAAGGAACAATTACAGTGTTCAACCATTGGTCCTTGTGTTACAGTTGAGTGTATATCAAACCTTGATTGTTTTTAGGATGTTGGTGCAGGTGTTGCACGAGGCAGTCTGTGTTGCATGGTGGATTTAGGTTGTGGTGGCAGATGGTGGTGTTGGTTTGTGTTGCAGGAAAATATGTTCTATGTGTTGAATTATGTTATTTATGTGATATAAGAAATAATGATCGTGTTGCAGTGTATGATTGCTATGATGCAAGAAATGAGCATTATGTTGCAATGAAACACCTAACATTTACACGAAAGGGTTGATCGACAAGGAAAGAAGCCTGAGTGTGGCTCCTGATGCTCGATACAACAGCCACGAGAGATGATCAGTGTGTTGCAAATTTTGATGACAATTATGCCAGAATTGATGACCTTGTTCCATGTGAGGACGAGAATGTTGCTGGGAAGTAATGAGTGACAGTGAAGTAAGACGTAGCAGTGTAGAGCATTACACTTGATACAACAGCCAATCACCAAGTTGTGTTACGTTAGCTTGCCACGGTCGAGTGCTTCAGTGTGTGCAGTCATCCACTTGAGATTGTTACGAAGAAAACATATCACACCTACGTTCTAAGTCGAACATTCATGGGAGGAAGCCTCATTGTAAATAACATTACCTACATGTGTCATTGTAGAGAAGGTTTAAATCATTGTCCATATTATATACATATTTAAAAGCAAGATTTTCCTATCAGACTTATCGCAGGTGTCTGTGTGCGTAGCCAGTATAAAAAAAAAAGATAAAAAAGAGACCTTGCATCTGTGCTTCTTAGATACCTCGGCTAGAGACCACGAGAAATGTCTATCGTGTGTGTGTGTGTGTGTGTGTGTGGTTTCAGATGCATCTTGTTTTCTATTTGATGGCTCAGCGCCGAAGTTCTCGTCTCGCCACTCGTGAATGGCTTCCACGTCTCCGCTAGTGAGTAGTTACTAACATTACTAACATGTAACCTTATAGAAGTGATATATATTTGTTTTTGTTTTCATTTTCTAACAATGATGGTGCCAAAAACAGACGGACAAGGGCGTGTCAAGTGAGTGTCGTGTACTCTTGCCATAGACTCAATGTATTCAGTGCCCCTCTGTACCCCAGTTAACTAAGGCTATTGTTTTGTATTGATGATAATAATAATAATAATAATGATGATGATAACAATAAATTAATAGCAGAATCTGTATATAAACATTTTGTATGGTGTGTTACGGTATACAGCCGCCAGTCTGACTCTGGCTACTGTTTCCAGCTTTTCCAAGACTAATTTAGTTTGATTTAATTTCAAATGCACTTTTTGACCCTAACCTAACTTAACCCAACTTAATATACCTTGCGCTAACCTAACCTATCTTACTCTAACCTAATCTAACCTAACCGACCCTAACTTTCTCTAACTTGACTTAACCTAACTTAACCTACCTACCCATAACCTAACCTAATCTACCTTACGCTATCCTATCCTAACATACTGTAACTTAACCTAATCTAACTTAGCTTACCCTTCTCTAACCCATCTCTGAACTAACTCTAACCTAACCTAACCTAACCTAACCTAACCCTAATTTTATCTAACCACGAATTGGTTTGGACTTAGCCAAAAATAATGTTGTCTGGTCCCATTAAGGCTACAAGGCGTCGCGAGTCCCTTTAAAGGACAACTTGATGATGTGTTTTATATTGTTGGAAAAGTTTGGGTTGGTTTTGTAGGTCGTGGAAAAATAAGTTTGTGGTCATAAAGAAAACACAAAACTTACTCAGAGATTTTGTATCTGGTGTTGTATGTTGTAAGTTGTGTGTTTATGTGTTTTAGTGTTGTTAAATCCTCACTTGTGTTTTGTAAGTAAAACTGTACAGTACATTTTATTCCCTGTGTTCATGATACGATTTATGATATATATATTTATTTTTTTTTGTATTTATGTATATATATACTGTATACGTTTTAAGGTGTATAATTTTTTCTTCACTATTTCTACTAATTGAATTATAGTGAATTAAACATATTTATTCACGTTCCCGCCCCTCCTACACGTGTTACTCTGGTGTTGTGGTGTGACTGCTTGTGTTGACGCTACTGTTAACTGTGTGCTGGTCTCTTAGGGCCTCGCGACGCCCAGAAAACTCACCCTTGAGACCATTGCAGACAATCTTCATAACCTTATCTTTGTAGGAAATAAAAGTGAAGGGATTTTTTCCAGTAAAATGATTTCAATTGTATCATTATCCTTCTTATTTCTCGTCTCCTTCCTCCTACCATGACGGTGTTGATGAAGAAATGGATGATAATTGTCGGTATTTGTCTTCACGAATCATCAACCCGAGGAAAAGAAAATATATTTATTCTTATGTGATAAAATTGTTCGTTTTTTTTTTTATTATCCTTCTGTACCTTGGTGGTGGTGGTGATGAGGATGTGATGATTTATATACATGATGAAACTACGATATAGCAATGGTGTTTGGCTACTTTGTACACACATATATACACACATACAAACTTAGTAACATTACAAACCAATTCAAATACAAATACACACACACACACACACACACTCTCTCTCAAAGTCAAACTCACATATGGACAAGCACAAACAACGCATCGAATAAGACTAAAGACTTTACTTGAAGACTTAAGGAGTTAACAGGTCTTTATTGGGTCTTGAAGCGGAGATAATTTTTTTCCACTCCAGAACTGCAGGTTACGAGGTCCTGAAGATGTCGCTCCCAGGACGCACTACGACACAGCTGGTCCCAGTTATGGTCATCATGGGAATATAAAGTTACTACTTACAATGGGAGGCTGAGAGTTCAGTGCTTCATAAGTGGCTTTGGATATAAGTGACCTCTTCTGTAAGTAAGGAAGTGACTCTACATTATAAGTTTCTCTCTCTCTCTCTCTCTCTCTCGGGAATTAAAGGTCATAACATCTATTCAAACCATAACAAATGAAAGAACAAGAAAGTCACGTCAACGTAAAATACTGTTAAGCAAAAAAATTGTCGTGTGTGTGTGATCCCTGGGCGGTTATGGTAAATACGTGAGAACCACGACTGATGACTCCCTGATGATTGTATGTTAAGACAAAACTCTTGAGGTGATAGTCTGAGGCAGTGATGGCCAACCAAAGTTAGTCAGTGGGCCACATGAGTGATCCTTCCTCATCTCAGTGGGCCACATGAGTGATCCTTCCTCATGTCAGTGGGCCACATGAGTGATCCTTCCTCATCTCGGTGGGCCACGTGAGTGATCCTTCCTCATCTCGGTGGGCCACATGAGTGATCCTTCCTCATCTCGGTGGGCCACATGAGTGATCCTTCCTCATCTCGGTGGGCCACATGAGTGATCCTTCCTCATCTCGGTGGGCCACATGAGTGATCCTCCCTCATCTCGGTGGGCCACATCCTTGATAATTTGATCATAACCCAAATGTTAAGGGCCAGAATATGTATCAATAAATATATATTTTCTCATATAGATGACCTGTAACACACTGAAACTGACACCAGAACTTAACACGTGATTCGCCCTTATTGTGATATTTAAAACTGTTTGTAAATATATTGGATAAGCTCTTTAAATTAATTTTATAAATACAAATTCTAAAAATTATCCGAGTAGCAACGAAGATAATTCAAAATGTAAAAAAAGGGTCACTAATGATAAAGACATATTTAATATTGGCAACTTTTGGTTGCCGCGCCAAGTGCACCATTTTCTATAATATTTACGTACTGTACAGTCACCCATAAGACCTGTCGTCCCTCCCCCTGAACCACGAACCCCGAGATTCAGACTCTTGAACCCGAAGCCGTAGACAACGATGTATTAGTCTGTCCATAAATGCTTCGGACTCCCGAGTCTGAATCTCGGGGTTCGTGGTTCAGGGGAGGGACGACAGAACAGGACCTTCAATTATTCCATCTTTAAACTTTTTGATCGGACATTTAACTGATAGATAACAATTTATCAATTCGTAAATATTAATAATAAAACTATACTTCATGACTGTAGCAATAAATAGTTAAACATATGCCTGATGTGTGTAGTAACTGTTGTGTTTTCCTGGATTTCGTGAGGGTGTAGGAAGGGTCACTGCCTGCTTCAGATGTATGAACCTGAGTCCGTTTCTTCATTTGTATCGGTTTCATATTCTGGTTGGTACTGAGACAGTTTCAAACATCTGAAGCAGGCAGTGCAGCAAGGTGAGACTGTACACCGTGATTAACATACAGATCCCTACTGGTGAGTGTCCGGCGAAGTGCTCATTTCCCGCTGTTTTAAAGGTGTTTCCTTCGTGGTGTGACAGTTTCCATTAACTGAAAAGCTGTGGGTAGTGATAGTGAACTTACTGTGCCATAGACAAAACGGAAATTATAAAAGTTAGTGAAATAACTTGGATTTTTTTAGGTCCATTCCAATTTTCTTTACGGGTGACGAGGCTCCGGTCGGCAGTACGTGCAGCCTGGACCTTCACTCTCCCTCTGACGATAACGACACAGATGGACGATTATCCCGCGGTAAGTGAGACGAGGAGCAGGTTTTGGGGAATACCATTAATGAAAACATTTAAGCTAAATTTGTGCAGTTTACGTTGTCAGGTTAACTTAGTTTACCTTTGGAAAATTTAGATATTTTTATTATTATTTTTTTAAGTAGATAAGCGTAGGTCAGGGGGAGGTTTAGACTTTGGATTAGTTAGGTTAAGTTTGAGTAAGTTAGGTTTGTTTGGGTTCAGGGTCTGGGAAATAGTCATATTATTCGTGTCAAAGCTTTCTGAGGTCACATGAAGATTAGCCCTCAACTTTATTTCACCCTAAAACTAACTACCGTAACTATAACCTAACCTAACCTAATGTAACGTAACGTAACCTCTCCTTCCAAGGCAGCTTTAGGGTGTTGAATTATTTGGTGAGATGAACTAGGGTGGCTAATCTTCAGGTGATCCTCTCTCTATAGGCTGTACTTATAATCTTGGCAATAGGCCGCCACAAACTCATCCCATCGCTAAGGGATTCACATTTGGTTAGGTTAGGTTAGGTCACTTTATGGTAAGATATAACAAAATAAAAAAAAATTCTGACAGGAAACCACCATCAGGGTTAATAGTTTGTTGTTGTCGTGCGATAGTTAGGCCAGATTTGTTCAGTCCACCCAGCTGTGAATGGCTACTTTACTTAACAGTTATGGCAAGTGATGGCGGTTGATTGTAGTCTCGCCACATCGCCTTCTTATTGACCTAAAATAGACTTGGTCAACAGTGTATCGTATATGCACTGTTCCATATGGGCCGCCAGGTGTACTTTATCCACTTTAATTTCGCGGTAAATTTTAACATTCTTTTATTTGCTGGAAACAACTACCTGTTCTTAGGAGGTAAAGCACCGTATGGATTGTTGATAATCATATATTCCCTGGTAGCGGATCCAGATAAGTTCTCAGAATTAATACTTCTTGTCCCTGATGATGTTAAGAATATATCTGACTGGTTACTTAAGATAAAACACAAATCAAACATTCAGATGACGTCAACACAGAAACTCAGCCATACACGATCACTAAACACTTAGCAGTTAAAAGAATAACAAATCGTGGTGAGATTTTTGTTTTGATTTTAAGGTAACGATAAAATACAGACCTCAGTGTAGATTGAATGGTATTTCTGGATTTATTCATTGTGTGTTTTACCTCAGTCAATCAGTAGAGTCTTATATCATCTGTCACGGGAAATATTGATCGTACGAATATCTGAGAATGAGGAACCAACACAAAGGCAATCAGCTGCCTGGTGCTCACTTAGGTTATGGCAAACAGATACAGGCGTCTCTTTATTTCAAGTTTAGGGAAAATTATGGTGAACAACTCTTGAAAAAATAAACTCGACTTATAAAGAGCAGAGAGGCGATGAATGTAATTATCCACAGCAACAATAGTGAGGGTCTTTAATTCACGTAGATAATATTTGTGGCTTACGACTGTGTTATTGTATAAACAGCAATTCACCCATTAATGCAAGCCTAACTCATTGATGTCCAAGGATTCTCAAAAGACACTGAACAATTCTACATTAGAATCTACTCCGTCAAAAATTATGTATTATTTAAAGCAGTTCATCAGGATGTAATAAAGTGGATCAGTGAAGATAGTAAGAATGTCTCACGTACAGTCAGAAACCATAATTACTGGCCCACTCAGGTCGAGCGGTAGGTGAGACCAGGGGTCCTTACTGTTCGGCAGAACACAGAGTGTCAACCCACGCACGAACACACAGAGCATCATATACCCTTGAATACTCGTCATAGTCGTTCAGGTCATACCTCCCCTTTACTTTGAATATAATGTTACTTTTACTGCTCCCACAAACGTGAAGTAAATCAGTTATATGTTATGTCGAATGGACAACAAACATGTCCACTGGCCGGTGCTAAAAGTATATAGCAGCAGTTTTAGAATATGTCTGCTTAGGCCAACACAGGAGTACTCTGGTGATGTCCCACACGACATAATGTTGTCATAGTACAGCAGCAGGCCAAGTCTCATGCTTTAGTTAACATACACAGTTCTCTGATACACTGAACACATCGTTGGGTTGTCAGTACAACTCCTGCTGGCCGTGAAGGTCATCACCTCATTAGGCTGCCTGTCTATAAATATTAAACTATGAAACATCAATCATCACACCTCTAAGCAGTGGTAAATAATGTTAATACTCTATTGTTTATACCACAAAGTGAAGAATCTGGCAAAAGTTACTGAGGACTGTATGCTTCATATAAGTTGTGGTTACTTGTGGTCGTAAGTCCAAACTCGTGTACCAGCTGGCTAACGTCTCAGGTTGACTCACTGCATCTCGTTCACTTGCAGAAACAAACACCAAAGTCTCGGTGTGTTGTGGAAGCTACGTTAGAATAAGCAATAAATATATCAATATATGACAGTAGATACTCTTAGCGTCACTAGCCAGTGTTGCCTCTCTCAGTCTTAGAGAGAAATAGAGGAAAAATCTCAACCTTACTCGGGGGTCCAGCGGGACCTTCGCTAGCATCACTCCTTGGGGGCGCAGGGCAGCTGTTCAGGCCCTCTCGGCGGAGTCCTGAAGACCGTCAGCTGTCTCAGCATCTAAGGAAGGTGGCCTATGGGACCCACTCGGCGGGGTTCCTGGAAGGTTCTGGGCTGCTCATGCTAGCAGATGAACGTTCGGAAACAGTATTTCGGCCTATATAGTCAAAATTTTACATGGCCATCAATGTTGTCCGGCGTGTTCACCTCTACACCCGTGGGAACACCCAAGTCGGTTGTGTACAACAGCGTCAGAGAATTAAAGCAGCCTTACAGTAAGAACGGAATGTTGTATAAATCAGCACCAATGTCTTAAGGCTCATTAAGGCATTATGTGTTGGTCAATACAAAAGTTTTACCAAGTTAATGGCCGACAATCAAATATAATATTTATGATTTTTCACTTGTAGTAATACATATAAATGAATAGCTTTATACAAAACGTAACATAACGTAACGTCCGTAACGATATGTAACGAAATGTAACGTAACCTGCTTTAGGTATATATAATATGAATATATTATGACTGTAAACGACGTCTTATTATGAAACAGCATTTTTTTTCATATGCAAATTAATTTACATTGTCATAACAATGAAAAAAGATTATCCCATTATCCCTATTTGGCGGACACACACACACACACACACACACACACACACACACACACACACACGGGTGGCTGAGAAACAAGAACAGGGGGAAGGGAATAGGAGAGAAGGTGGTGTGTGGTAGAAATATCCTGTCATGACGTGTTTAAATTTTTTGACAACACATGAATATAACTTGCCGAGGGAACAAGGTAATGATGTGATGCACAGCTTTGGTTCATCATTAGTCTATGGCCAGCAAGGAAATAACTAGAGAGTTTCATGAAGTGACTCACACAGAAACACATGGACATTTTTTATACTGTTTTAAAAGTATTGTCTAATAAAGTGAATAAATTCTTGTAATTGGTTGTTAATAATGTCTCCATACAAAAGCATATGTGATTCAGAGGCTCCATAAGACATGAGACACATCAAAGAGAAGCACCATCATCACACTCACCACACAGTGAAGCACCATCACCACACTCACCACACAAAGAAGCACCATCATCACAAACACCATCGCATTAATCACCACACTGATTGTGATATTACTCCTAACATCAGTTTTAAAGGACATATTAGTTGTCAATATTACTTGTTGAAATATAAATTATTGTTGTTTCAGTTTGCGTAACTTTGGTTTATCATTTTATTAAGACATTAATGTTAATGCTGAAATGGTAGTGAACAACTCACTAAAAAGAGGATTTTCTTACACCTTCATCGTTAACATGATCAGTATCATTTTTAATACCAATATCATTAACATCAAATATTTTTATGGAGACTTACTGGTTACCCTGGCTCTGGTGCCCAGCTGGAACTCTCCTGCATACTTTTGTTGAACTATCGCCTCGCCTGTTCAACCTGTGTCTGGTCACGGGGCCATTGCAGTGAGCCGCCGACCAGAAACACCACCCCTAGCCTCACCTCCCGCTCAACCTGGTGGGTCAGAGATCATGGTTTCTGACTGTACATTATATAACATTAGTTACCTCATTATTTCCCTCATAATATCTCATTTTCATTCTTACAGTGCGTGTGTGTGTGTGTGTGTGTGTGTGTGTGTGTGTGTGTGTGTGCGCGCGCGCGCGCGCACCTCAACCTAGATATCACAAGGGCAAAAGAATAATAATAAAAAAATAAGAGTGTAGGTGGGAGGACGAGAGAACAGCTCGGCGTCGTCTCCCTGGGTATATCAATGTACAAGACTTCTCTTGGAGGTTTATTCTAATTAGCTTCCGGAGTTTAACTTGCTGGAAAGTATATGGCTGCTGGGAGGAGGGGAGAATGGAGCGGGGAGATAGAGAGAAAACGAGAGGGGTGACTGGAGCGGGGAGAGGGGTGACTGGAGCGGGGAGAGGGGCGACTGGAGCGGGGAGAGGGACGACTGGAGCGGGGAGATAGAGAGATAACGAGAGGGGAGAGGGGCGACTGGAGCGGGGAGAGGGACGACTGGAGCGGGGAGAGGGACGACTGGAGCGGGGAGAGGGGCGACTGGAGCGGGGAGAAGGACGACTGGAGCGGGGAGAGGAACGACTGGAGCGAGGAGAGGAACGACTGGAGCGGGGAGACGGATAGTGGGAAGTAATATATTGGGGAGGAAGGAGATGAGAATGGAGATTAGGTTAGGTTATTTCACATACAAGTCGTTTTGTGTATTATATATCATGATGCAGACGGGGTGCAGTGGCCAAGCTGTTAAACCTCTCGCTGTCTGTATTAAGGCTCCTTAGTTCGTGATTGGTGCCCCCCCCCCCCTCCAGTCTATCGAGATGAAAATAGTTACCTAAATTTAGTTGGGGGAAGTAGTAGTGGTTGAATGTAGTGTCGGTCAGACTGTCTCTTTCTTTACTCAGACCTCCAGTGTACTGTATCCGCACTGCCCCTATCCACTCTCATGATAAAGACCGCGGTGTTCATGGGTTCCTGTGTGTGATTGGCTGGTCAACACGAACCACCAATCACCTTCTTACACGCCGCTGCTACCGAGCATGCAAGCTGCCACAAGTGTTGGGTCAGGTAGACGAGAAGAGGCTCGGGTGATGACACACAAAGAGAAGTCAGGGTAAATTGGCTTCGGGGAAATCAGGGTAGACCGGACAGTGGGTGTTATTAAGGAAGGGGAGCAAGGCGGCAGAAGTCATCTACTACAGCAGGAGTCACACACCTCACTCCTGCACGGCCACACACCTCACTCCTGCACGGCCACACACCTCACTCCTGCACGGCCACACACCTCACTCCTGCACGGCCACACACCTCACTCCTACACGGCTACACACCTCACTCCAACACGGCCACACACCTCACTCCAACACGGCCACACACCTCACTCCTACACGGCCACACACCTCACTCCTACACGGCCACACACCTCACTCCTGCACGGCCACACACCTCACTCCTGCACGGCCACACACCTCACTCCTGCACGGCCACACACCTCACTCCTGCACGGCCACACACCTCACTCCTGCACGGCCACACACCTCACTCCTGCACGGCCACACACCTCACTCCTGCACGGCCACACACCTCACTCCTGCACGGCCACACACCTCACTCCTACACGGCCACACACCTCACTCCTACACGGCCACACACCTCACTCCTGCACGGCCACACACCTCACTCCTACACGGCCACACACCTCACTCCTACACGGCCACACACCTCACTCCTGCACGGCCACACACCTCACTCCTACACGGCCACACACCTCACTCCTACACGGCCACACACCTCACTCCTACACGGCCACTCTGCATTAAGAGAGGAAAGACTTAGGAGAGCATAAATAAAAAGAGAAGTTTGTTGTGATAGTAATACGTCGCCATGCTCGGCCCATTAAACTACGAGTTGGAATTAAGCTGTGGGGCACAAGTGCTGATTCCCTCATAATTTTACACAGACAACCTTTGTACAGTACTGCTAACACGTCACATTCCCTCACGTTCAGGGTGAAGGTAGTAAGCTATCGAACCCTGGTATACGTGTTAACCTCGATGGTAAAGCCCAGTAACCCAACACTTCGGCTGAGGCTTCGATTGTCTCTTCTCACTACACGAATGAATTTTTTTGTACACCGTAGTTGAAATACAGGTACATTGGTGAGATACATTACCTGCAGTATTTTAATTTACAGACTCTCCTCTCCTCTCCAGCATTAATATAAAGCTTGTTCAAGAAAATACTCCTTTGCGTGCATAAATTCTCCATCAGTTTGGAAAGGCAGGTGTTGGATTCAGTAACAGCCTCTGAAATGTGTAACTTGTCGTGACTGAACCTGGAGTTGGTTTTACCAATTATATTTAGTTTTCGTCAACAAATTAGTTTTCGTGAAACTCCTGTGGAAAATGCTATAAAGTTTGACCAAAATAACTGTAAACAAACATTAGAAAAAAGAAGATAATACCGTGTCGAAAGAGACCTTCGCTGTCTGGCACATCCAGGTCAGGTCAGGTCAGGTCAGGTCAGGTCAAGTCAAGTCAAGTCAAGTCAAGTCAGGTTAGGTCACGTCACGTCACGCTGTCTCATGATATCTGTAATAACAGTATGTATAATTACAACAGCAGCAACAGTATCAACATCATTAACAATAACCAACAACCAATAATGACACTGAAAATGATGATAATTACCATAGTAATAATAGGAAGGACATCCAATCGTAAAACTTGCTTCAAATTTGCTTGCTGGCTGTCGGGACACGACGCCGTCAAGTAATCAGGCTGACCCACACAAGCGTTGTGAATGGCCTTAAAACGATGACGATGATAATATATTTTTCTTATTCATACAAACGTCTTTCTACTCTGGTACATCATTCAGCAGCTAGTGGGTTACTCCACCACCCTGGCAGGACGCTGGGCCACCAAAGGGTTGTTACAGTGTCACCTTGATGAGGCAGATGAGGACACTGATATATACAGAGTGACTTTCTTCTCGTGCACGCAACAGGTGACACAAAAGAGACATTTATGACAGGTCTGACGTGTACGGTGTGTCACTCCGATTACCACAAATTATGGTTATTAACTGAAAAAAAAAATGGCTGTGAAAATTTATTATTCTCTATTATACATTATTAATGAACACATATTAGGTCATCATAACAAAGAAAGTTTTAGTAGGAAATCGAGTACACTTAGTAATAAGATGACACATTATGTTAGTTGACCTTCAATGTTTACTTACGCACATTTGAGTTGAAAGGTTTATGCAAATGTCTTAGATCACAGTAGACAGCTGTGAGGGCGCTGGGAGCAATGTGGTGGAGTGTTAGGTTTCGGAGGGTGGCCTAAGTGGGCGTGTGAAGGGTGACCTAGATGGACGTGCGGAGGGTGATATAGGTGGGCGTAGGTAGGTTAACCTACTTTGGGTGTGTAGTGGATGACCTAGGTATGCATAGAAAGGGTGGTCGTGTCATCAGTGTGAGGAAACTACACAACACCAGACAACCAGACAGGTGTTCTACCAGACAGGTGTTCTACCAGACAGCTAATTAGATGCAACAGGTATTAAGGTGTTCCTCCATGTCCTCCCCCCAGATACAGGTGGACGATCAGGTAATATATTACACACAAGGTAGAGGTGATTTGTCTGTTCCAGGTAAAACCAATAATGCTATTATATGGTGATTTAAAGCAAGATGTTACTAATTACGACATAGAAGAATGAGTTATTTCGTATAATTACACAAAATATGTGTCTGTAGGTGAAGGGATTAGTTTCATGTAAGACAGAGTAGCACAAAGCTGCGAGGTGTGTGGGGGTGAAGGAGTGAGGTGTGTGGCCATGCAGGAGTGAGGTGTGTGGCCGTGCAGGAGTGAGGTGTGTGGCCGTGCAGGAGTGAGGTGTGTGGCCGTGCAGGAGTGAGGTGTGTGGCCGTGCAGGAGTGAGGTGTGTGGCCGTGCAGGAGTGAGGTGTGTGGCCGTGCAGGAGTGAGGTGTGTGGCCGTGCAGGAGTGAGGTGTGTGGCCGTGCAGGAGTGAGGTGTGTGGCCGTGCAGGAGTGAGGTGTGTGGCCGTGCAGGAGTGAGGTGTGTGGCCGTGCAGGAGTGAGGCGTGTGGCCGTGCCGGAGTGAGGCGTGTGGCCGTGCCGGAGTGAGGTGTGTGGCCGTGCAGAGGAGTGAGGTGTGTGGCCGTGCAGAGGAGTGAGGTGTGTGGCCGTGCAGAGGAGTGAGGTGTGTGGCCGGGCAGGAGTGAGGTGTGTGGCCGGGCAGGAGTGAGGTGTGTGGCCGGGCAGGAGTGAGGTGTGTGGCCGTGCAGGAGTGAGGTGTGTGGCCGTGCAGGAGTGAGGCGTGTGGCCGTGCAGGAGTGAGGCGTGTGGCCGTGCAGGAGTGAGGCGTGTGGCCGTGCAGGAGTGAGGCGTGTGGCCGTGCAGGAGTGAGGCGTGTGGCCGTGCAGGAGTGAGGCGTGTGGCCGTGCAGGAGTGAGGCGTGTGGCCGGGCAGGAGTGAGGCGTGTGGCCGGGCAGGAGTGAGGTGTGTGACCGTGTAGGAGTGAGGTGTGTGGCCGGGCAAGAGTCAGGTTGTAAGGTTGAATCAAGACACGTCCCGCTGGCTACAAATACTTGGGTCCCCCCCTGGAGGCAACACTGAGAATCGACGTAATGAAAAGAAAACGCGGGGTGAGCGACACTTGGCCCGCCCTCCCATCTGTACCAGTCAACTCCCTCCCTGCACCGCCTGCCTGCCTGCCACCACGCCCGCCTGCCTGCCTGCCACCACGCCCGCCTGTCTGCCTGTCAGCCACCACGCCCGCCTGCCTGCCACTACGCCCGCCTGCCTGCCACTACTACCGCCTGCCTGCCACTACGCCACCACGCCCGCCTACCTGCCTGCCACCACGCCCGCCTACCTGCCTGCCACCACACCCGCCTGCCTGCCAGCCACCACGCCCCACTGCCTGCCCCCACGCCCGCCTGCCTGCCACCACACCCGCCTGCCTGCCACCACGCCCGCCTGCCTGCCTCCCGCCACGCCCCCCTGCCTCCCGCCACGCCCGCCTGCCTGCCTCCCACCACGCCCGCCTGCCTCCCACCACGCCCGCCCGCCTCCCACCACGCCCGCCCGCCTGCCACCACGCCCGCCCGCCCGCCACCAGGCCCGCCCGCCTGCCTGCCTGCCACCACGCCCTGCCTGCCTGCCTGCCACCACGCCCGCCTGCCTGCCTGCCACCACGCCCGCCTGCCTGCCACCACGCCCGCCTGCCTGCCACCACGCCCGCCTGCCTGCCACCATGCCCGCCTGCCTGCCACTACACCCGCCTGCCTTCCACCACGCCCGCCTGCCTGTCACCACGCCCGCCTGCCTGCCTCCACGCCCGCCCACCTGCCTCCACGCCCTCCTGCCTGCGACCCTGCCTCCACGCCCGCCCTCCCGCCTGCCCTCCCGCCTGCCTGCCACCACGCCCGCCCCCCCGCCCGCCACCACGCTCGCCAGCCACCACGCTCGCCCGCCACCACGCCCTCCTGCCTGCCTGCCTCCACGCCCTCCTGCCTGCCTGCCTCCACGCCCGCCCGCCTGCCTGCCACCACGCCCGCCCGCCCGCCTGCCTGCCTGTCACCACGCCCGCCTCCCTGTCACCACGCCTGCCCGCCTGACTGTCACCACGCCCGCTTGCCTGCTATCACGCAGTCTGTAGGTTATGTGTTACGTTTTAGGTGAATTTAGAATAAATAAGATAGGTTAGGTTAGGTTAGATTAATTTAAGATAAGTCATGTTAAGTTAAATTAAATTTGGTTGACCTGTGTCTCTTGCTGTCAAGAGATATTTCGGTAGTAGAACAGTCACAAACGCACACACATATTCTCTACAATATACCTCCGTTACCTCTTAGTTTAAAGTCACTCTCTCTCTCTCTCTCTCTCTCTCTCTCTCTCTCTCGTAAGTGTAAAATCATCAGACGCAGCAATTCTTGTACGTATACAGTATATTACACTCAGGACTCGGATAAAAATTATATCATCTTTCTCGTAAGTATAAAACATTGAGAAAAGACAATAATTCTCACCACTTTTTTGGGTCATAAGAATAAAACCGGGAATGGTCGTCCCCATGTTTTTGTTGTTGTTGTGAGTATAAAACTGAAGAGAGGCGGCGGTCGTTGCTCGTGTGGACGGTGGAAGTGAAGGGCCGGTCGTATTAAGTTCATTACGCTGGGTAATAAGCT
Source organism: Homarus gammarus (assembly GCA_958450375.1). Classification (NCBI taxonomy): domain Eukaryota; kingdom Metazoa; phylum Arthropoda; class Malacostraca; order Decapoda; family Nephropidae; genus Homarus; species Homarus gammarus. Next base: position 1,762,852 of record CAUDMG010003694.1, on the reverse strand, counting down.
CCAGGTCCGCTGCAGGGGGTCTGAATAAATCATGCGATGCTCACTTGTTTTCTTTTCTCACACTTTCGCCTTTTTTCACTTTTTTTTCCTCTCACTCTTGAAAGCTACAAGAGCATAGTTAAAAAAATGAGAGAGGGGAGGGAGGGAGAGAGTGGTAAGGAGGAGAGGGATGGAGGAGAGAGTGGTAAGGGAGAGAGAGTGCGTGTGTGGGACGGTAAAGGAGGGAGGGAGTAGAGCCGTCCTGGGGTGTCTGTCTCTGTTCATCGCTTCTTGTTATTCATCTGTTTTTGTCTCTTGGTGATATTTATGTGATGTCGAGTGTTGTTACTGTATGCTACCATGGAGTCTTAAAACATGGGGTAATAAATAGCTTCGTGTATTTAACTTACACGAATATATTACAGATTTAATAGGAAATATAGTTGTTGAGTATATATTTTTTTTTCAGGTTAAATATTTTGTCTTGTGAGTAAATTCACTAGTATCGTGGACATGTCTTTATATTGAGACATGAATAAATTATAACATGTTAGAGCGTTTTTTAAGTTTGTTTTTCTTATGTGAGTGTTGACTTAACCGCCTAACTCTGAGGGTAGTTCAGGGGGAAGAGACTGCTGAGTAATTATTCTCAGGAACTCTGTATAGTAATTTTGTTAACGACTTGTTTTGTAATAGACATTGATACCAAGACTCAAGGTGTATTTATCTGTTCTGTGGAAATTTATACATTTTCTTGAATTTCAAGATTCGGGATCAGTTTATTACACATTATCTTGTTTCTGTTGTTGGGATAATTCTTGATTCATATTGTGTATCAAAGTGTAGGGTCTTGTGGGACTGGTGTATAGTTCACTACCGTTTAGAGATGAAATATATTAACCAGGATGCTGGAATAGAATAAAAGCAGTACTTGCCCCGCCGAGTAGCCTTACATACTGTATATAGCACCACCGCATATATTAAAAACGAACAATAAGAGCTACATTAGAGGAGGAAGAGTCTTGGACGTCAGGTTGAGAAACACTTGTCAAACAAACCTCTGATGTCTTAATGCTTTACTTATGGTAGTTAATATGACGTGGTAGACGGTATTAAAGGCTTTCGTGAGATCAAAGGAATTCTCGGAAGAGCTTCAAATGGTGGTGGGAGGCAGCAGGAAACTCTCAACTGATCTTCTCCTATAAATTACAGTATATTGGGGTCCTGTGATTAAATTATTGATATTGCAAGAGGATTCGTGTATATTATCTGTTGGCTCTTGGGTCATACTACCTCCTGCAGATATTATTAATACTGGGTGGTAAGTGTTGACATGGCGTAAGCCCTTATAAAAAATATAAAAAATCACTTCTGGGTACCGGGTTTCGAACTTGGTTCACCACGGTTGGTACTCAGGCAACTTAGCCACTGTAGCACGATGGGCTAAAAGCTGTGGACACCTTGAGTCAGGGCAGCCCTTCACACACGTGTCCCAGAAAGCTTTTAATCAAATTCCCAGTCAATAACAGAACCTGTCATGTGTCAGGGCGGGCTTCACTAACTCATCAAGGCAGCCACAGTGGTGAACGGGCGACCTGGAGCTACAAATGAATAGCTAAGGGGAATTAATTTTTTAGGCCATTGTGGTCCAGTGGATATGCTGCCTGACGAGCAAGTGTCGTAGCCAGGGTTCAAAACCTGGCATCCAAGGGTGAAATTATTTTTACATTGATTTGCCTGTGTACACTACAGGTTCTGATAGCATTAAGTAGAGGTTGGAGTTTAGCGACTCTTAGTTTATCTGAAGAAAAAAATATTACTAAATATTGGAGAGGCGCCAATAATGGAGCCACGTTTTTAATGGCGCACACTGGTATGTCGCCATTACCCGCTGTTGCGTCTTTCAATTGTTTTTTAATGAGATGTAAAAGTGGTCGGTCCATATGACAGGAGACAAGATCGATTCATTTCCTTGTCTGCCTCATAGATACGAGTTATATTCTTCTCGGTGCTCACGTATATTTTCTCCAAGGTTGATGAAGTAATTATTGAAGTGATGGTGACGTGGGAGGACTCTGCTGCCTCTGTATCACACACCGTCTAACTCTCGTCTCAGGATTTACATCAACTAGAACATTTTAACAACATTGTAGAACTAATTTCTCTCCGTGTACTGATATCGCTTGATTGTAACTCTGATTAACCTTTATGATCGCTTGAGTTAACGTATCCCGAATAAAAAAACTCCATAAATAAGTAAGAATTTTTTTTACACAGTTTGGTTGGAATTTGTTAGCTAGTGTCATCATTATCTTAATTTGTTTTTCTCGTACAATAATTGGACATTTGGCGCTGTCTCTGTGAACGGAAAACATTATGAAGATAAACATTTAAGAATAGAGACGTTATAATATATCACAATAGGATTATAGGAAATATTTCAATGATTATTTTAGGATCAATTTGCGGTGTGGCAGCGAGGTGGATATAGTGGTCGCCTTCTATGCTAAAGGTAGCTGCTCATGGGACCCACTCTGGTAGGTTAAATTATTCACTGTATTTTTCTTTCTTTCTTTCTTTCATTCTTCTTTCTTTCTTCTTTCTTTCTTTTTTGTTTCTTCTTCTTCTTTCTTTGTTTCTTTGTTTTTTCTTTTCTTTTATCTTCTTCTTCTTCTTCTATCTTCTTCTTCTTCTTCTTCTATCTTCTTCGTCTTCTTCTTCTTCTTCTTCTTCTTCTTCTTCTTCTTCTTGTTCTTGATCCAGTGATAGATAATTTAACACATCGATAATGGTATCGTGGTGAGCATAGTTGCCTTCCAAGTAGTTGACCCGGGTTCGATTCTCGACCATCGCAGTAACATTTTTTTTTTTAACTCAAATACACTGGATAGCTTCAGGCATAGGTTGGATGGATATATGAGCGATAGGGGTTGGGTGTAAACGGGACTGCCCAGTATGGCCATCTGCAGTTTCCTCCATTCTTATTTCCCTGTATACGAGGTTTCTGGTACACAAGAAGACCATGTGGCCGGCACTGCACTCAACCTTCCTCATTTCCTCATTGCAAACTTAGGTCCCCATTCACAGTGAGGTAGACTGGGGGATGACCCGGGCCCAGTGGCCTTTAAGACAGGGGTAATTAGTGTGTGAATACGGCTGTAATTAACACAAATTACTTTACTACGAAAAAATTAAACCGAGAACCTTAATTAGCATGTTGAAGAATGCCTATGGGGTGTGTGTGTGTGTGTGTGTGTGTGTGTGTGTGTGTGTGTGTCGACATGTATGTTTCTACTTGTACTGTACCTCACTCGAGTGCCACTCCACTTACGTCCTAGAAGGGGAGGTTGATGTAGCTTAATGGATATTGGAAAGTGCCTATTTGTTCTCCATTTAAGGTGTAGGAACTCAATTAATGATGTAGGAACTCAATTAATGATGTAGGAACTCAATATAGTGATGTAGGAACTCAATTAATGATGTAGGAACTCAATTAATGATGTAGGAACTCAATATAGTGATGTAGGAACTCAATTAATGATGTAGGAACTCAATATAGTGATGTAGGAACTCAATTAATGATGTAGGAACTCAATTAATGATGTAGGAACTCAATTAATGATGTAGGAACTCAATTAATGATGTAGGAACTCAATATAGGGATGTAGGAACTCAATTAATGATGTAGGAACTCAATTAATGATGTAGGAACTCAATTAATGATGTAGGAACTCATTATAGTGATGTAGGAACTCAATTAATGATGTAGGAACTCAATGTAAGATATTGGAGATCAACTTATAAAGGTTATAGTTATACATTGAGGGAGAGGCAAGGTAACTTATCTGTAGCTACGTACTATGATTTGACGTGCCTTTGACAGACCAACACAGAACACAGACAGACAGTCAATGGCGTAGCGAATAGAGCTCTATGGTCGAAGCAAGCGAGGTATAAGAATGCTTAAGAGGTTGGTTTGGTTATATATTTATCGTCGTGGCTGTATCGGGAAATTTATTAGATCCGTTCTAACAATAAAGTGAGTTGGTGGTTTCTGGCTAAGAGGTGAAACAGTGAGGTGTCCTGGAATCTGTTCTAATAAGGTCTGGTGAGGTGCCTAGAAGTGCGTTGTGTACAGTATGGGAGGCAGGGAGCTTCTTGGAACACAGAGTAAAAGATTGTCAGCAACTTTGGAGGAACAAGACATTGACCATAATGATATTGACCACGAGATATTGACTACAAGATACTGACCACGAGATATTGACCACAAGACACTGACCACGAGACATTGACCACGAGACATTGACCACCAGCCTCCAGGAAACGAGAGGCCGTGATGGTGTAAAACTTTGAGGTGAGTATCGTGTTTCAGCCTCCACTTGACTGTCTCGAGGCAGGAACAGTCTACTTCTGCTACCTGAAACAAGAGCCAAGTGAACATCTGAGTTATGGAACGCTCTATAAAAACAACTGGACACAACACAATCAATTTTAGAGCAAATAAGAAGTTTATTGGTAATTCCAGATATTATTAGTTAAGAAATATTTAGTGATAATGTTAAGCATAAAGTAGGCCTACCAAAATTTACCCCTTCCCCCTTCGCAAACACCCCCTCCCCTATCACTACCCCCCCCCCTCACGTGGTGCCCTATGGAGTCCTGCTACAGGTGACGTGTTGGGGGTATTTGTGTCTACTCCAGGTGATTCTTCCCCTTTCTCCCTCCCCTTCCCCTCCCCATTCCCCTTACTCCTTCTCCTTCACTCTTTTCCTTCCCTTTCTCCCCTTGACCTCCCAGTTCCCCTCACTCATTCCCTCCCCTCCCACTCATCCTATCCCTCCCTCTCACCCTTTCTCTCCCTCTCCTTCCCCTTTCACTCCCCCTCCCCGTTAACCCCACTCATCTCATTACTTCAATCCACATATTTCCTCTACAATCATACTACACCCCCCCCCCCCATCGTTTGATCATACTCCCTCTCATTCCCTCTTCATTCTATATTCGCCCTCTCCTCTCTTATTCCTAGTTCGTGTTATCAGTATAGTTTCATCCTTGTCATTATTTCCACATTTGTTCACCTGCTGCGTCGTGCCGGGGGACGTTCATCTTACCTGGTTGAGTAAAAAAAAAAACAAAAACTTCCTTTGTTATGGTGCGTGAGGCCAGGTGTAGTTAGTTACCTTCTACCGTGTCTGTCTGTCTGTCATGTTTCAGTAAAAAAAGATAACGCTAATAGAAATTATAATGATGAAAATATTATAAAACTCTAATAATAATAATAATAATAAGTGTACCCTTCTAACACTTAACAACATAAGAGTACACTACACTCCTGCCAGCGTGGTGAAGTAACACACACACACACACTTCTTGACTGACAGACACTGACTGACCGCAGCCTAAACCAACTGACAGCTAGTGATGGCGGCTGTCAGTTCTTATAGGGGCGGTGTGCTGACAGTAAGCTGACTGGATTTTGGTGTGTGAGGGAGACTCGGGGAGCGTGTGAAGTGGGTTACTGGCGGTGAGTGGGGAGGGTAATGGTCTTGGGGAGTGGGGAGGATAGTGGTCCTGGTGAAGTGGAATGGGTGAGGCTGTGTGAGTGTGGTTTCGGATGAGCGCTGCTACGAGGACGTGTCATTGATGGCGTGTGTGTGTGTGTGTGTGTGTGTACCAGCGCAGGTTCCTCAACATACGTACACATGGTTTTAGCCTCATATATATACGTGTCTACTTGTCACTTATAACAAAACGTTCAATCAGCTGTTTGTCAGAGGTAACGTATTGTCGACACACACGCTAAGTACCCTCCCCACTCACCCCCCCCCCCACACCTTAAAATTAACCCACCTTAATACCCTGCGTACCCCACCTCTCCAATTACAATACAATGAAAAACATTAATATTCTCTATGACAATATAAAGAATGTCATTAATACTAAATATGATTTATGTGTAACAATTAGTGTCATAAGGATAAACTAATACGTTTTTTTTTACTTAACGTTCACTCACGTATATGTATGTTGTGTTTATTAAATATAAGTTGTGTTAAGTTTATATCATGTAAAAGGCACTAGGCAGGTAGAGACACCAGCTGTTAGGGTAAACATTAACTTCATAAGGTATTTAACATATATAACTCTGCCACTAAACATTAACTTAATTAGTCCATTAACACACCGGAACTAGCAAGAGCATAATTAACAAACAGAGACTCAAGCAGCGGCAGGAATTTATTAGTATATTAACATGGAGTTTTAGGAGGCGCAGAGTTAAGCCCACCACAGTAGCAGTGCGGGTTTTTACCATTGTTAATATCCACCATTAACACAAACCATGGTACCATTATACTCCATTATCCCGGAGATGTTAGAGGGGGGGGGGGGAGGGAGGTTGTCTACGTGTCTCTCTTGCCTTTTCTTATCTCGTTGACCGAAGATTAAAGTCTATTTATGTTTTATATAATCTTTCTCTCTCTTTCTTTCCTTGTTTATATCTTTATCTTGTAAGGAAAGTTTTTATATAGCGTGTGTGTGTGTGTGCGTGCGTGAGTGCGTGCGTGCAGTAATAAGTCACATATTGGATAAATGGAAACTGTTATAAAACTAATTAATTCAGAGACATTAGATAAAAAAAAGATAATATTCCAGAAAAAATATAAGATGACTCAATATTGTGTATGGTGCCTAAGAGAAAAGAAGGTACTATGAAGGGCCAGTACGGGCCATATGGGTACCAGGTAAGGGCAGGTGAGTACTGGGTAGGGCCATATGGGTACCAGGTAAGGGCAGGTGGGTACCAGGTAAGGGCAGGTGGGTACCGGGTAGGGCCAGATGGGTACCAGGTAGGAGCAGGTGGGTACAATGTGGGTACCGGGTAGGGCCAGATGGGTACCAGGTAAGGGCAGGTGGGTACAATGTGGGTACCAGGTAGGGCCAGATGGGTACCAGGTAGGAGCAGGTTGGTACAATGTGGGTACCGGGTAGGGCCAGATGGGTACCAGGTAAGGGCAGGTGGGTACAATGTGGGTACCGGGTAGGGCCAGATGGGTACCAGGTAGGAGCAGGTGGGTACAGTGTGGGTACCGGGTAGGGCCAGATGGGTGCCAGGTAGGAGCAGGTGGGTACAATGTGGGTTCCGGGTAGGGCCATATGGGTACCAGGTAAGGGCAGGTGGGTACAATGCGGGTACCGGGTAGGGCCAGATGGGTACCAGGTAGGAGCAGGTGGGTATAATGTGGGTACCGGGTAGAGCCAGGTGGGGTGAGTGGTTAAAATAATAAATGGTGGAAACTACAGCGAGCCTGTTGGCCCATACTAGGCAGCCCCGTTTATACCGAACCCCTATCGCTCATATATCCGTCCAACGCACATTCCAAACCTAACCTAACCTAACCTAACATAACAAGCACTTAGTTAACGTACGCCCAGTTAACGTACACCCAGTTAACGTACACCCAGTTAACGTACAGGCTTTGAGGGAGGCATCATGTACTGTACGTTACACGGACACTGAAAATAACTGTTTATTGAGTTGCCAGACATTCATAACAAAGACGCTGTATATCAGGGTTGAAGTCGACGATATAGTAGAAGGACCTGGTGGATTTGATGGACCTGGTGGATTTGATGGACCTGTTGGATTTGATGTACCTGGTGGATTTGATGGATTTGACAGACTTGGAGGACCTGTTGAACCTGGTTGACCTGAGGGATCTGATGGAACTTGCCGGACCTGGTAAACTTAAATGACCTGACGGAGCCTGGTGGACCTGCTGGTGGACTTGGGTTTTATATACTCCTTTTGTTCTCTGTTGGAAGTGGAAGACAAAGCAGAGACTAATTATAGATCAAGGCAATCAAAGATAAGAATTAGCAAACAACAGAAATAAAAGTCGGGGAGTGAAGCAAGAAAAAAAAAGTTAATTAAAAAGAAAAAGAAAAAACATGAGGGAAAAATTACAAAATCGAAGCTACATTCCAACACAGCAGTAGATAGTAGACAGTAGGAGACGGTAGGGGACAGTAGACAGGAGGCACGGTAGTAGACAGGAAATACAACATTAAACCTAACCTAACTCGATCAACCCTCGAATCTAATCTAACCTAATCTAATTTAACCTAATTTAACCTAACCTAACTTACTTTAACCTGACCTAACTTAACCCAACAAAGTTAAGTCAAGGAAAATTCAGGTTTGAACCCAATTATTTCATCCAAGGGTTTGGTTTTAGGAGTTAGGGTTCAGAGGTTTGAAGGTTCGAGTTATGGAGTCGGGGATTCAAGGTATGGATTCGAGATTCTAGGTTCGATGGTTCGGAATTCGAAGCCTGAGGTTCATGGGTTCAATGTTAGTGGGTCGGGGATTCAAGGTAGGGATTCGGGGTATGGGATTCTGGATTCGAAGGTTCGGGATTTGGAGCTTCGGGTTCATGGGTTCGGTTAGATAGAGAAGGTTCGACCACTCACAGCTGGGTGTCACGAGGTCAACAACACATAAAAAGCATTACCCCTTAAATCTGGCAATTAAAGATAAGAATTAAGTGTCGTTGTCTGGCATGTGTGTGTGCGTTGTGTGTGTGTTCGTTGTGTGTGTGTGTGTGTGTGTACAGGTATGTGTAATCTCTGCTATCAATATTCTGCATAATGATCATCAGGTAAAAACAGCTATACCTAACCTAACCAACGAGAGAGGTAAAAACAAACCTCAAATTTACACATGAAGGATAACAATAATTTTTACCCTCCGTCTTCATCTCAACTGCTAGGAAACAAAGTCTTGGGAGCCTTTTTTTCTTCTTCTGGTAACAACAGCTGAGACAAGGAGAAGCTTTGAGGCCATTGCTCCCCTTTGCGAGTTCTTAGTCGGAGCAGTCAAGGGTGAACAACACACTCCAAATTTTGAAGAAAAAATTTTATGATTTTTTTTATTTTTTTTGGAGATGAGAGAACGCATTTTTTTTTACGCTAGTTTCTCAGTGCAAATTTGACGGCATATTATTATATTTTTTTTTTTACATCTGGAATTAAGGAAAGGAGGAGAGGGAGAGAAAGGTGATAAGTGAGTGAAAGAAGGAATCAGGGAGGGAAGGAGCAAGAGAGGGAATGGACGAAAGGAAGGAAGGTCAGGGAGGGAAGGAGGGTGAGAAGGAGGGAAGGAAATTACCATCTGAACCTTTGGAAATTTGAGTCACAATCACCACCAAAAACCCATGAGGCGTAACAGGTGTGAGGACTGTGGCAGGTGTGAGGACTGTGGCAGGTGTGAGGACTGTGGCAGGTGTGAGGACTGTGGCAGGTCTAAGGACTGTGGCAGGTGTGAGGACTGTGGCAGGTGTGAGGACTGTAACAGGTGTGAGGACTGTGGCAGGTGTGAGGACTGTGGCAGGTGTGAGGACTGTGGCAGGTGTGAGGACTGTGGCAGGTGTGAGGACTGTGGCAGGTGTGAGGACTGTAACAGGTGTGAGGACTGTGGCAGGTGTGAGGACTGTGGCAGGTGTGAGGACTGTGGCAGGTGTGAGGACTGTGGCAGGTGTGAGGACTGTGGCAGGTGTGAGGACTGTGGCAAGTGTGAGGACTGTGGAAGGTGTGAGGACTGTGGCAGGTGTGAGGACTGTGGCAGGTGTGACGACTGTGGCAGGTGTGACGACTGTGGCAGGTGTGAGGACTGTGGCAGGTGTGAGGACTGTGGCAGGTGTGAGGACTGTGGCAGGTGTGAGGACTGTGGCAGGTGTGAGGACTGTGGCAGGTGTAAGGACTGTGGGAGGTGTGAGGACTGTGGCAGGTGTGAGGACTGTAACAGGTGTGAGGACTGTGGCAGGTGTGAGGACTGTGGCAGGTGTGAGGACTGTGGCAGGTGTGAGGACTGTAACAGGTGTGAGGACTGTGGCAGGTGTGACGACTGTGGCAGGTGTGAGGACTGTAACAGGTGTGAGGACTGTGGCAGGTGTGAGGACTGTGGCAGGTGTGAGGACTGTGGCAGGTGTGAGGACTGTGGCAGGTGTGAGGACTGTGGCAAGTGTGAGGACTGTAACAGGTGCGAGGACTGTGGCAGGTGTGAGGACTGTAACAGGTGTGAGGACTGTGGCAGGTGTGAGGACTGTAACAGGTGTGAGGACTGTGGCAGGGGTGAGGACTGTGGCAGGTGTGAGGACTGTGGCAGGTGTGAGGACTTCATTTCTTGGGATCTTTCGCCAAGGTTTGATCCGTAAAAAAGGACAGTGCCAGCCCGAGCAATCAGCAGCGCCTGGCGTTACTGCCCACCCTGTCATAATATAATTGTAGTAGTAGTTATACCAGAAGTTCCTTTCTCCCGCCTTCCTACAAACCAACTTTGATTCGCCAGACGCAGGTTCGTCCTCTTGTAATAGCTACGCCAGACTAACATTCACACGTGGTTTGCCTGCACTGGCGCTCCAAGGGCTGGCGTATCAGTTAATGCCAGGGTAATAATGTCTCTCGCCGCCCGACTGAAGGAAGTATGACGCACACCGGCCAGGCTCCTCAGGTTAATGTTTATTGATTAAGATGTTTGTTAGGTGGTGGTTGTGATAGTGGTGGTTGTGATAGTGGTGGTTGTGATAGTGGTAGTTGTGATAGTGGTGGTTGTGTGGTGGTGGTTGTGATAGTGGTAGTTGTGATAGTGGTGGTTGTGTGGTGGTGGTTGGGATAGTGGTGGTTGTTTGGTGGTGATTGTGATTGTGTGGTGGTGGTGCTAGTAGTGTTGATATTTGTTGTTGGTAGCTTTGGTGGTAGTAGTGTGGTGGTAGTTGTTGTTGTCAGTCGTGTTGGTGGTAGTTGTTAGGAATGAGTGGTAGGTGGGGTGGGGGGTGGTGGATAAGTGGTTGGTGTGGTAGATTGGGTGTGATGATAATGTTGTTGTGATGTGTGTGTGTGTGTGTACATACATACATACATACATACATACAAGAGAATAGAATTAGCACGATACTGGGAATGAAACTTTAAAAATAATAATGGAGAGAAACAATGATAAATATGACAGCAGGAATCTCCAAACTCCCTCCCTCCCTCCCTCCCTCCCTCCCTCCTTCTCCCCCCTCCCTCCCCATCCAGATTGTATACATCATGGGAGGTAGGTAAGCACCCCATTTATCACCACCATCCCACCTCCTCCCCACCTCCCCATGGATGACCCTCCTTGTCTTCCCCCCTCCTTGTCCTCCCCCCTCCTTGTCCTCCCCCCCTCCTTGTCCTCCCCCCTCCCCTCTTCCCCCTTCCCCCCCTCTCCTCACACACACTAGGGGAGGGAGTGTGTGGTCAACAGGGAGGGGGAGTGGAGGAACCAAGGCAGTTATTTCTGTGACCTGAAAATGACTTTGTTAGTGTCAAGTGTTTGTTATTCCCTCCCGCCACTGTCGCCATACCAACGACCCCTCCCTCCTTCTTCCCTCCTTCTTCCCTCCTTCCCTCCCTTTTACACTTCCATGCTCCCTCCTTTCTTCCTATATACACACTTTCCTTCTTTCCTACACTCCCCTGTTTACTCCAACACTCCTTTCTTCCCTCCCTTCCTCCTACACTTCCTTCCATCCTTCCTTCCTTCACTCTCTCTCTCTCTCTCTCTCTCTCTCTCTCTCTCTCCCAAGAAACTTATTTACTAATATTGTCCACACAGTAGATGTCCCCCCTCCTTCTTCCCCTTCCCCTCCTTCCCCTCTCCCCTTCCTTACCCCTCTCCCTGTCCCCCTCCTTCCCCTCTCCCTCTTCTTCCCCTCCCCCCTTCTTCCCCTCCCCCTTTCCCCTTCTTACCCTCCCCTCCACCTTTGTGACACGCACCTGAACTCGCCATTAATGCGTCGCAGAAAGTTGAGTTTTGGTCTGATACCTGGAGATGTCGGATACCTTCAGTGAGCGGATACCTTTAGTGGCCGGATACCAGGAGTGGCCGGATACCTGAAGTGGCCGGATAGAGCGAGAGTCATGTTGTCATAAAGCAGTGTTATATTGTAGTTATATTAAGAAGAGTAGAGACTTTAAGAAACAAAACATGTAGTGTGTCATTACTCGGCCACACCCTTGACCACACCTTCGGCCACACACACACACACTTTTGGAGTTATACCCTAGGCCACACACTGCGACACACCCACTGTTGACCACACACGTCACACCCTGCTATACCCTTTTGCACGCTACCACACTCTGCCACACACCCATTGTACTCGCCACACGCTCTGTCACACGCTACCGCACCCAGCTACAGCCTTTAACAACACCCCTTATTAGACTACACCCTCTACCACACACCCCAACACACCCTACACACCCCAACACACCCTGAGCCACAATATCCTGCACGCTAGCTAGAACGCCACACATTGTAACACACAGTGACACACTCACTCACTCACACATACACACACACACACACACACAGTCGGTGATGTTCTATTGGTGAGAGCGTCTTCCCTGACCTCCCCTTTCCTCCCCCCTGATTCCCCTTTACTTCCTCCTGATTCTCCCTTTCTTCCCCCGACTCCCCTTATTCCCCCTGATTCACTTTTCTTCCCCTTTTTCGTGTCCCCTTAACTCGGCCTTCCTGCCATTGTCTCCCCCTTCATTTCCTTGTCTCCCCTTCCTTTCCCCTTACTCCCCCTTCTTCCCCCTTGACTCCCCCTTCCCTCCCCCTGACTGAGTTGACTGAGGTAGCCCCAGCGTGGACCAAGAACCAATAAGACAAGAGGTGAGCACTGTTCCCCCTCGGCCACCGCTCCCCTTATCATATTTATGTTAACTTTATCAAGGTTTAAGACAGATACACAGGTGTTATAACCTCGCCTACCTGTAATCAAGACCAAACAAATTAGAGCATGTGTGTAAGTTTACCTGTGATTACCTGTATATTAATTTAGGTTTAAATGGAAGTGGGTCTCTTGGAATCAAAGATCCGTGAGGGGCAGTGTGGATACAGTATACTGTTCGGTATACAAGTGAGGCAGTGCAATCGGTAACCCTAGTGAGCCAGAGAGACACCCTATTGAGCCACCTGGACTGTGGTGGGCGCGTTTGGCCGCAGTGTGTCGCTTGGTCGCGTGAGGGACGAATTATTGATACTGTAACACACCCTTCATTGTCCTGGCATGCAACCCTGCTACCTGCAACACCACTAGCCTGTAACACAACAACTCTGCCACCAACCTGCAACACTACAACTCTGCCACCAACCTACAACACTACAACTCTGCCACCAGCCTGCAACACTACAACTCTGCCACCAGCCTGCAACACTACAACTCTGCCACCAGCCTGCAACACTACAACTCTGCCACCAGCCTACAACACTACAACTCTGCCACCAGCCTGCAACACTACAACTCTGCCACCAACCTGCAACACTACAACTCTGCCACCAGCCTGCAACACTACAACTCTGCCACCAGCCTACAACACTACAATTCTGCCACCAGCCTGCAACACTACAACTCTGCCACCAGCCTGCAACACTACAACTCTGCCACCAGCCTGCAACACTACAACTCTGCCACCAGCCTGAGACACTACAACTCTGCCACCAGCCTGAGACACCACTGACTGACTTGTTCACTGACAGGGTATAATTATTATTATTTTTTTCGAGATATTTGCCCAAAACTATCATGGCGCACTTTATCTGATAATACAAAAGTAATCACCATGGTTTTATTTATTTATTTATTTATTTACTATTATATTGGATAAACTAACAAGTTGGCATAATTTGACGTTCCTTAAAAGTTGTCTCACTAACTTACTCACTCACTGGAGGAGAAATATTTAGCAGCTCTACGTCGTGAACAACTATACCCCCCCCCCTCCTCCTCAACACCCCCACTGGCGCCCCCCACACTATCCACACCCTCGCCCCACCCCTCACACTACCCACACCCGCGCCCCACCCCTCACACTACCCACACCCGCGCCCCACCCCTCACACTACCCACACCCGCCCCCACACCCCACACACCCACAACACCCGCGCCCCACCCCTCACACTACCCACACCCTCGCCCCACCCCTCACACTACCCACACCCGCGCCCCACCCCCCACACTACCCACACCCGCGCCCCACCCCTCACACTACCCACACCCGCGCCCCACCCCTCACACTACCCACACCCGCGCCCCACCCCCCACACTACCCACACACACCCGCGCCCCACCCCTCACACTACCCACACCCGCGCCCCACCCCCCACACTACCCACACCCGCGCCCCACCCCTCACACTACCCACACCCACGCCCCACCCCCCACACTACCCACACCCGCGCCCCACCTCCCACACTACCCACACCCGCGCCCCCTCTACCCACACGCTGAGGTAGCCTTGTGAGATGACTCGTGTGTTTACCTCGTGTATAAAACTTCCTTGTGTTTTTCTCGGCTCATTTATTGTATTAGACCTTGAGAAATTATCTCTCCTCGACCCCTTGATGTTTTCTCTCCCTCCCTCCCTCCCTCTTTCTCTTTCTCCTCCTCCTTCTTCGCTCTTTTACTCTAGTTTTTCTTCCTCTTTGTATCTTCCCCCTCACTCCTTTTCTCCTTCCTGCTTTTTGTTCTTCATTCTCCTTGTCCTGTTTCTTTCCTTCCTTCGTCATCTTACTTTTTATCGCTTCTCACAACACACACACACACACATGAGAGAGAGAGAGAGAGAGCCGTCGTCTTAATATTTCATTAGTGTCGGACTCTCTCTATATTTCATTGTCCCGCAACTGTGAGAAAGGAGTGACCAGAGGGCGCGGTATCCTCTCGGTCGATCACTGTAATACTTCACGACTCAACGCATTTTTCTCTTGTCAAATGAACCGAGTCTTTATTTATTTAGGAGTCAAGATGGAAGTTGATAAATTTAGCTAACGCGACGCTCGAGTGTGACGGAGACTTGGCCGTTTGTCGTGTCCAGAAGGGCCGGATTAGCCAAGGAGGGCCGGGCTGGCCAAAGAGGGACGCACGAATGGCTGTGGTGGTGTCCCTAATTGATATGGCCAGAGGTGATGATAAAACGGCCAGGTACGTGAGCATTACGGGAGGTATTATTATTACATTTAAGAGACCTGACCCTATTGCTGCCTCTATACCACACCTGACACTTTAACCCAATTAACTGACCACTACAGGTGTGTGTGTGTGTGTGTGTGTGTGCGTGTGCGTGTGTGTGTGTGTGTGTGCGCGTGTGTGTGTGTGCGTGTAAGCTAATACAGTCATTATTCATGTGTGTACCATCAGAGAGTCACTACATGTTGACCTGGAGAGAAGATCTTGTTTACTAAGTTCCCGTTACCTCCCTCCCTCCCTCCCTCCCTCCACTATACTAATACCTTCAAATGGTCTTATCATCACCCTTAAGAGATAATTAACACACCTGGCCAAAGTATATACCTGTATTAACTATAAACTAACTATAGTGAACTTATCCTAGGCCTTCTGTATGTACCTTAATCTTTGAACTTAACCTTAGGCCTATAAGTTCGTATCTGTGTAGAACTTATATGAAACTTCTTGTATATTAAGTTTGACCATAAGAGGTAAGAATTGAACAGGTAACCCGCCATATATACGAGTGAATGGGGAGATATGAATCATTTATTGGTCTATTTGTACGAGAAAAAATAAAGAGTGCTTAAGAGGTTATTATAATAAACTGCGTCAGTGACCTGTGCTTGTTGGGTGTCGGCTCAAGGGAACAGTGAGGTCAAAAATATGAAAAAATTCTCTCAGTGGATTAGTCAGTTAGAGGAATTAGTTAAGAAAATAAATTATAGAGATGAATTAACTTATATTTAATGATCCTTAACTCGATACTTTACACGCGCTCCCTGTGATACTGCCAACACTGCCTATAATGCACTGCCAACACTGCCCTATAATACCCTGCCAACACTGTCCTATAATACCCTGCCAACACTCCCTATGATACCCTGCCAACACTCCCTATCACTTTCCTTCCTTCCACAGTTTTATCATTACCGTCTTTTATGTCTTCTTTCAACTTCTTCTTCCTCTACTAATTAACATAACACTTCCCTCCCCCCCCCCCCCCTCCCTCCCGACACGCACTCATATTAACACACTTGAAGTCTTGCACTTTGAATCGATGGATTAAGTATGTGGAAGATAAATGTACGTTGTAAAATAGGTTAGGTAAGTGAGTGCGTAGTCTGAGTTGAGTGTGAAGAATACATATGTAGAGTGCGTGGATAGAGTGCGTGGGGTGGAACGGGTAAGTGTAGTAAATAGAATATGTTAGTGAAGTGTGTTGATTGAGTGTGTCTTGAGAAGTGCGTAGGTGGAGTGAGTGAATGTGACGATGAAGTGCGTGAGTGGAACGAGAGAGAGAGAGAGAGAGAGAGAGAGAGAGAGAGAGAGAGAGAGAGAGAGAGAGCCCCCCCCCCCCCCCACAAATTCTTGGCTCTTAACACATCAATAGATAATGACAAACGCACACACACACGGGTCACCCCCAGCTATGTAACACTGATAAGTCACCCCACATAGTTTAAAGTATTATTCTGTAGCAGCCGTCTCATCCAGCCCTGCATCATCCAACCCTGTATCATCCAGCCCTGCATCATCCAACCCTGTATCATCCAGCCCTGTATCACCCTTCGGCATCCTACAAAACCTCTCAAACTGTGTCACCCTACAAGACCCTCCCTATCTTCCCTCACCCTACAAGACCCCCTTCCTCCCTCACCCTACAAGACCCTCACCCTACAAGACCCCTCCCTATCTTCCCTCACCCTACAAGACCCCTTCCTCCTTCACCTTACAAGACCCTCCCCCTCTTCCTCCCTAACCCTACAAGACCCTTCCCCTCTTCCTCCCTATCTTCCCTCACCCTACAAGACCCCCCTCACCCCCCCCCCCAACGGAGAATCGGTGTTGACAGCCGTGGGACACGATGAAGCGAGCCTTGGATGAGATTCGACCCCCCTGTGTAAGTCTTTCGCCTTTTTTTCTGAACCAATATTCCATGAAAGGTGTTGTAAACTGGTGAGGTGAAAATGATCCTTAGATGAGAGGGAGGGAGAGGGTAAAAAGAGAGGGGTGAAAGAAAAGAAAGAGAGGGAGAGAGGGGGAGGGAAGGAGGAAAAGAGGGATGGAGAGAGAAAGAGGGAGGGAAGGAGAGAGAAAGAGAGGGAAGGAGAGAGAGAGAGAGAGGGAAGGGGAGAGGGAGAGAGATAGGGAGAGAGAGGGGGAAGGAGAGAGGGAGAGAGAGGGGGGAGGAAAGAGAGAGAGAGAGAGAGAGAGAGAGAGAGAAGAGAGAGAGAGAGAGAGAGAGAGAGAGTCCAGGTGTAAACGTGTGTCCTTTTGCGGCAATTTTCCAAGTCAATTTAATTTTGTAACACACACACACACACACACACACACATTTATATGACAAGTGTGTGTTTATATAAAAATATGTCGTATGTGTGTGTTTTAAAGTACATGTTTTTTTTTGTTTTTTTTTAATAATTTGTCTGTGTATGAAGAGTAACGTATGTAAGTATATATTTCGTTCACTAAATGGTCATACATACATACATACATACATACATACAAACATACATACATACACGACCTTAGTAACTATCAAATCCCTGATATGAACCATTAATTCTTCTGAGGATAAATGAAAGTGAAACTATACAGGCGAGTAGATTTATTAACTGTTATAACTTTACAACCATTGTCACCATCATCATCATCATCATCATCATCATCACAGTCACCATGTCATCATCATCATCATCATCATCATCATCACAGTCACCATGCCATAATCGTCATCATCAATCATTATCATCATATCATTATTTTCCTCCTCTTTCTTTCCACCATTAAGTATATAACCCCGTCAAGAATATTACTCGCCTCATTATGTATATTTCTCTCACAAATTACTTGATTGTGTCTGAATATTTTCTGATTACTGTCTTTGTCAGCTAACTGTGTGTGTGTGTGTGTGTGTGTAGACTGTGTGTTTGTTCGGGTCGGTCTGTGTTTATCTTTGTCGTGTACATATCTAGAAATATATATATACATGCGTGTGTGTATGAGGAGAATGCTTGCGTGTACATGTGTGTGTGTGAAGGAGAATGCATGTATTTTATTGTTCGTGCATTATGTTCCAATTAAGTTGCTTCCTCACCGTGAAAATTCTTGCTTGAATTATCATTATCCCTTGATGACCTGATAATCATATAATCGTCGGTAGATCAGAGGCAAATTCAGAACATATATTGTAAAAAAAGAAAGAAGACAAATACACTCTGGAAAAAATTACACTCGGGGAAGTTTTGGTGATCTTGCCATCATCTGCAAGTGGCACCAGGCTTAGGGAGGGCCAGGCACCACGTCCTTCAGGGATGATACTCGCATTCAGTACTTGTAAACACTAAGTGACAGGGAGCTTCTTGAGACACAGTTGAATGCTTGTACCTTATTTGTGGTAATACTTGAGTATATTTGTACAGATATGAAGTTAATTACCGGTAAGTAATAGTTATGAGACCCCTCTCTACTCCTTGATGCCAGTGGCCGAGTCTATGGCTGTCTCAGTAATAATTTCTATACTTACTACATCTTCCTTTCAACGTGGATTTGGGTCATCGTATTCAAGAGGTTAAGTCATCGTATTGAAGGGGCTAAGTCATCGTATGCAAGGGTTTAAGTCATCGTATTCAAGAGGTTAAGTCATCGTATTCAAGAGGTTAAGTCATCGTATTGAAGGGGCTAAGTCATCGTATGCAAGGGTTTAAGTCTTCGTATTCAAGAGGTTAAGTAATCGTATTCAAGAAGTTAAGTCCTCGTAATCAAGGGGCTAAGTCATCGCATGCAAGGGTTTAAGTCATCGTATTCAAGGGGTTAAGTCCTCGTAATCAAGGGGCTAAGTCATCGCATGCAAGGGTTTAAGTCTTCATATTCAAGGGGTTAAAAAGACTGGCAGTTCAAAGATTCATCCTATCCTCTATCCTAATTCACGTATTTCGCCCCAAACTACAAGAACCTTTTATGTGATCCTCTCATTAGTATAAGAAGAGTTGATACTTAGGTGTGTAAGCGACGTCAACATCATCTTCAATCTAGGAAAGTAGAGTGTTTCCTTCCCCCCTCTCTCTCTCCTGTGGTCCTCCTCCTCCTCGCTGCCGCCGGGACTACACAAGCGGCTCTCTGTGTCACCCCACCACCGCCTACAATAGCCTTTGATGTTTAGCCTCCTTTCATGACGTTGCTGCCTTAAATGTATTCCCTGACGTGTTTTTTTTTCTTTTTTTTAATGAATACCTGGGTGATGTGTGGGTGATGTGTGGGTAATGTGTGGGGATGTGTAGATGATGTGGTCCATTTTAACCCTCACATCCCATGGCTGTTTTAACCTTATCTGTATTACTGATGAAACTGTAGTAACGGGTTATTGTATGTTTAAACACCATGATATTGTATTCCACTACTCCTAAGTATATTTCCTCTCTACCTTCTCTTTCTCCTCTCTCCTCCTCTGTATTTCCTCCTCTTTCTCCTGTCCCTCTTCCTCTTTACCTCCTATTTCCCTTCTATCTCCTCTTTCTCCACCCCCTGCTCTTCCTCAGTACTGTCTGTGACCACTAGTTCCTTCACCTCTCTCCTCCCTCGACGACTTTTACACCGATTCTTGTCTCAGTGTCGCCAGGAGTACTTTTTGCCTCCCTCCTGTTGCACCAGTCTCCTGAAGGGGGAGGGGGAGGAAGAGGGAAGCCACTACGTCTTTGTCTTCCTGTTCTAGACCACCTTCTGTGACTTAAACACTTCCTTCGTGATAAATCTTTTGTATTAAGTGATGGTCCCTGATACTGGAAGCCCATCCTTGTTTATCTTTGTGTGTCCTATAGTTCTTGTGTGTGTCTCTCTCTCTCTCTCTCTCTCTCTCTCTCTCTCTCTCTCTCTCTCTCTCTCTCTCTCTCTCTCTCTCTCTCTCTCTCTCTCTCTCTCTCTCTCTCTCTTATGTCCTCCTTCTCTTTGTTGCGTAAATTCCATTTTTTTTTTCTGCATACTTCTGGTCTACTCTCAGGGATGGCTCCTATCAGCCGAGTTTAGGATCTTCTCAACTTAGAATCGTCGCGTGTCTGGGGTCTCAGGGGGTGGACTGCTAATCCTCGTTCTTACCTCACACTGGGGGGTTCTTTCCCTGTTCTCTATTCTCTGGGGATGTTTGTCCGTCGAGGTCCTGTTTTGGGTGCTTTTGCTTTATGTTTTTTCTGAGGCTTATTTTTCCTGGGTGTTTTTTGTGTTTTATTCTCTGGGTCTTTTGTTTTTTTCTCTGGGACTTTTGTTTTAATCTAGGGTTTTATTTTTTCTCTGGGCCATTCGTTTTTTATCTTAAAAAACAGAAGAATGGAGAAAACTACAGCGAGTCTATTGGCTCATACTGGGCAGTCCCGTTTACACCCAACCCCTATTGCTCATATATCCATCCAACCTATGCTTGAAGCTATCCAGCGTTTCGAGTTAATGATGATATTTGGTAACTTGTTCCACTCGTCCATTACTCCATTTCCAAACCAGTGTTTACCTATTTCGTTCCTAAATCTAAATTTGTCTAATTTAAAACCATTGTTGCGAGTTCGCTCCTGGTTGGATAGTTTGAGTACCTTTGTTATATCACCTTTGTTTAGCCCGGAATATACGTATTAATGGATTGATGAATAGATAGATCGATAGATGGATAGCTGAATGGATGTATGGATAGAAAGGTAGATGGATAGCTGAATGGATAGATGAATGGAAAGATGTGTGTATAATGGATGTTATTAATTTTCACATAAGATATTATTGAAATATTCTCTCTAGGTTAGGTTAGGTTAGGTTAAATAGACACTTTGCAGATGAGGTTAGATTATGTAAAGTTAGGTAGTGATGGTTGACGGTGTCTGTTGTGTTGTACTATAACCATAAAGACGATGAGTGATGCGACAAACCTTTACCGTGTGTGTGTGTCGCCTTCTGGGTCTAGTTATTCGCCATGGAGTAATGTAATAAAAATATATAAAAAAAACGATGCCGTGAAGGTTTAGGTATTATGATGGCGGAGCTTCGTAAACTGTGACATGGTTGACAAAGGCCTCGTGTCATCGTTGTAATGGGTTGGCTCAAGAAGGGGGAGAGATGGGATGGATGAATGACGGTGTTATGGGCAGTGACGCAGTGCCTCTCATGTCTCCCCCTGGTTGTTGAGATCCTCGTGCCACACACACACACACACACACACACACACACACATAAATATATTCCGGGAACTGCGTCTGCATTATCGTTTGTCACCTTCACTCTCGCTCCTTTTGTTACATATATTATTTCTTAGAGGTATAACAACTGCGTCTTGGCCTGGTGCATTTTTCTGTCGCTGTCACCCGCAGTTCCTCATAGATCGGCATTGCGTCAAGCAGTTTGTTCCACACACCTCGACCATGAAGGAAGATGACATCCATCACACCACTCCTACCCACATAGTCGTCCTTTCCACCTCGTCCGTTTACTCCCCTCCCTCCCTCTTTCCTTCCCCCCCTCTCTCCTTCCTTCCCTCCCTCCCTCCCTCCGTCGTCATTATGTGTATTCTCTGCCTTGTTAAACCCAATGTAAGGAGGTTCCGTTGCTCACTTTGTATCATTTTCTCGACGCCTTGTCCTTCAGCGGTAAAACATTCACTAGATCTGCCACGGAACAGATACTCATCCCACTTTCTCTTCTCACTATTTCATTTTTGTTTTCTTTTTATTTTCATCATCCGTCGTTCTCAAAATGTCTTAAAGAAATTTGAAGCTGTTGATTATTATTTTATGTTATGTTGTTATGTTAGCCAGACCTACATCAGCAGTGAGACAACTTTTATCACGTGTTCCTTCAAGTTTTCGTCTTTCTACCGACGAGTGTCTTAATTATCTCCCTCCTCTACTCCCGGTACACACACACTCCCGGTACACACACACTCCCGGTACACACAGGCGTTACTCAAGGACTCTACATTCATTCAGACAGGAAAATATTGTACTCATGTCTGTTGTTCCTTGTGATAAGAGGCTGTACTTACCTCTGTACACACAACACACACGCTTACCTGTCGTTTCATCTCAACAGCTGGAAGGTTCAATGAAATTACGCACACACACACACACACACACCACACACACACACACACACACCACACACACACCCGGTATCACCCCGTGGCATGTCTCTCCCTCACTCTTTATCTCAGACAGTATCTCACCCGTGTCCTTTCCACACCACCTGTATCCCTCTCCAATGCCCTGTGTCCCGGCACGCCCCATGTTCATCTCTCCATGCCCTGTGTTCATCTCCCCACGCCCTGTGTTCATCTCCCCACGCCCCGTGTTCATCTCCCTACACCCCGTGTTCATCTCCCCACGCTCCGTGTCAGCACCCAGCAAGTAGTATCTCGGCCATGCGTCACTTAGCGCCTCGAGGAAGAATCTTCGTCCATCACTTTAGCGAACTTCCCGCTAGTGAGAGCTTACCACACGGGGAACTTTAGTGTGTCGTAAACCCACACCACTGAAAGAAACCACGCGTGTGTGTCGATCATATTAGCAAACTTTTCCTTTAGTGAGAGCTTACCACACAGTGAACTTAAGGATGCCGTAAACCCACAGCATAAGGAGTCCCTCGTATCTTCATCATTTACCAACTTTGTCCTGCTGGGAGCCGGTAGACTGTCGTAAACAACGAGGGACAAATCCCCTCACGTTCTATCTCGCTCGAAGTTTGGTTAGGTTAGGTTAGGTTAGGTTTGGTTTCTCGAGAATCACTCAATTATTACAAGAGACAACTTAACATAGATTTGTCCGTACTATTTGCTACCTTCGGCCTAAAAAGTAACTGCTGGCAATAGTCGTCAGTTTTAATCATATTAGTTAACTCCTCCCCAGTCAGAGATAATATGCTATAAAGTTCAATGTCTTATTAAATGATCGATTTGTGTGTGTGGGGGGGGGGGGGGGTGGGCCATACACACTACATTTAGTTTTGTTCACATCTGTTTGAGGAACACACTGCCAGAGGTACTTATACCCTAACCTTAGTCTAGCGGTTACAACATCTGGTAATCTAGTGATCTTGTTACTTGTTCCATATACATGTTGCAGGAAATTTTATGATTGTGGGTATGGGAACTAATTCAAATTGTTAGAGGAGATCCAGTTATTGACAGTTTCTCATTTCTCTATTAGCGTTAGGCTGAGTTACAACACTTCCTGTGGGCAGTGTAAAGAGAGCTGCCAGTATAGATGGCTTGTGTTATGTCTCTGCAGGTCAGATGTGTCTTCAAGATTTCTTACTTCGGCGGTGTGTTGGAAATAAAGAATATGTACAATTAATTAGTTTGGTCGGGTATATATAGTGTGATGTCGAAGGGTGGCAGGAGGTGCTGTTGCGCCTTGACTTTACACAGTTGGTCTCGTCCAAACATCTTTATATGTGTAGCTGTAGTCTGGACCTACATAGAGTCACTAGTTCCATGACTTATCCATTATAGCAGTTTCCTAACAACAGTGTTATCAGGATCACCTCAAGTGCCTCAGGGCTATCATGAGGTTGACTTCAATTATTCTATCTTTGACACTGAGTATCTCTAGTTCTTTCCTCACATGAAGTCCTTTAAAACTCACGGGACAGCCTACGATAAATTCTAAAGGGTATATTTCGTATTTTGTCCAAATTTGTCTATTCCTTTCCCGTCACGCAGGACCAAGGTGCTGGTGCGTGACAATCTCCCAGAGATCTTGCATAGCTGAGTTACATTGTTATAACTATTCTAATATTAGCACCATAGTGTGTGTAGTAACCCCCTCAGTCCAGCACACGTCCCATCTGGATAATTACACCTGATCATAAAACCTAGTCCACACACCTGGCCATAGCACCTAGTTATTACACATGTTCTCTACACCTGGTTAGCACACCTGACCGTCACACCTGGTCACTACACCTGACCCTTGTACCAGGCCATTACACCTGACCCTCACACCCGGCTATTATATCTAGTCATTACACCGGGTCATTACACCTGACCTTCACAGCTGGCCAATAGACCTGGTCATTATATCTTGTCATTACACCTGACCTTCACACCTGATCATTACACCTGACTCTTACACCTGGTCATTACACCTGACTCTTACACCTGGTCATTACACCTGACTCTTACACCTGATCATTACACCTGACTCTCACACCTAGTCATTACACCTGACTCACACCTGGTCATTACACCTGAACATTACACCTGACTCACACCTGGTCATTACACCTGACTCACACCTGGTCATTACACCTGACTCTCGCACCTGGTCATTACACCTGACTCTCACACCTGATCATTACACCTGACTCTCACACCCGGTCATTACACCCGGTCACCA
This sequence comes from Homarus gammarus, assembly GCA_958450375.1. Classification (NCBI taxonomy): domain Eukaryota; kingdom Metazoa; phylum Arthropoda; class Malacostraca; order Decapoda; family Nephropidae; genus Homarus; species Homarus gammarus. Next base: position 1,738,461 of record CAUDMG010003694.1, on the reverse strand, counting down.
CCTCGGCTGATGACTCCACTACGTCACAGGCTCACCCTCAGCCGTGAACGTATGATACTGTAGTGTTCACCGGCTTAACTCCATATATTTCGGTTGTGAGGAAGCCGGTGTAATATCCGGCAAGTGACGGCTGCCGGAAGACTACTATGAAATACTTTTGTGTATAAGAAAGAATGATACACCCTGGCGGACCTAACCTAACCTAACCTTACCTTACCTTACCTTACCTTACCTTGCCTTACCTTACCTTGCCTTGCCTTACCTTACCTTACCTTGCCTTGCCTTACCTTACCTTACCTAACCTAACCTAACCTTACCTTACCTTACCTTACCTTACCTAACCTAACCTAACCTTACCTTACCTTACCTAACCTAACCTAACCTAACCTAACCTTACCTAAGAATGATAGATTATTTGGTTTCATAAATTATATTGTTGTGATATTTTTGTTGTTGTTTTCTTGTTTATTTATTCTGTGTTGATTATATTTCAAATTTTTTCTCAATTTGATGTTTTATTTGCGGTATTGTTTTATTTTGTTTCTTTGTCGTTTTTCATTAATTCATCCTTTTATTGTCCTTATTCCTCTTCCTGTGTTTGTTTTTCTCTTGTATCTCAAAGTCTTTTCTTCTTCTTCTTCTTCTTCTTCTTCTTCTTCTTCTATTTCCTTGTTATTATTGTTCCTGTCTCTCTTCCTCGCTTTCTTCTTCTCCTTCTTCATTAACTCACCTCTTTATCGTTCTTGTTTTCTCTTCTTCTTCTCCTTAAGGCATTCTCTCTTCATCCATCTTGTGATGATGGATGAAGACTGATGTGGATTCACCAATATCCAGGCGAGGCGGTCAAGGAAACATCCGAGGAGCCTGTACGAATACCTGCCAAATACATTTCCTCTCTCGCTCGCTCATAAATTCATCATACATTCCTTCCTTCCTTCTCTCCTTCCTTCTTTTCTTCCTTCCTTGTTGCATAAATCCTCCGCTGGTGTGTAGGAATTCTTTTTTTTTTCCTTCCCAGAGGTTCTTGTGAGCAGGCTAATTAGCAGCGTTGAATTTCCATGTTTTTTTTTTTATTTTTATTTATTTATTTTTTTTAATTCGGGATTTTTCTGTTGGGAGGTAAATTAAATTGCTAGATGTGTGACGACTTCGGAAAAGCTGCACTCTTGAAGTTTGGGGGATTCTTATAAATGTCACCTGAAGATTAGGCACCTCAGCTTGATTCACCTGAAGATTCGTCATCCCAGCTCTTTCACCAGGATATTCATCACCTTCAGCTTATTTCACCTGAAGATTAGTCACCCCCAGCTTCTTTCACCTGAAGATTAGTCACCCCCAGCTTCTTTCACCTGAAGATTAGTCACCCCCCAGCTTATGTCACCTGGAAATTACATAAGAACACGAGACAAGGTTAGGTTACGTTTGGTTAAAGACATATCAATATAAGTCTTGGTTGAAGATGCACTTGCCGAGGGCGATAAATTATGGTTGACGATACGTTAGGGTGACAAAAATTGATTAAGAAAACATTTAAGTGAATGAAATAAGAATAGGTAAGGTCAGGTCAGATGGGGTCAGGTCAGATTAGGTCAGCGAACGGTGGTTAATCTTAAGATGAAACAAGCTATGGGCTAATCTTCATGTGGACCCAACCTTATAGCAGGAGTTAATTACAGGTGATCATCAATAGATCTACCTGGGTAATTAGTGAAACACGATATAGTAAGCTTGCAAGAACACCTCTGGTCCATGGCTTTTCCTGGGGTATAAAGTGCCCACATCAAACGAGTACCCCAGACTCACTCAACACACTCTGGGCACCTAACAAAACTGGGGATTGAGAGGTGTATCACTGGCCTCGTGTACTGGGTATGTGGAGGCCCCATGGATGTGTACATTAACAGTGTAAGGTAAAGTTTGTGATAGTTGTTTGTTGTAGAAATAAAGAGTTAATAAACAGTGCTTAACAACCCTGGTAGTTGAAGCACCTAAACCAACAACAACTAGAATGTAATACTAACCTGGTGGCCACATGTATATGAATAAACTATACATATTGTCGTCAGTATACATAGCGGACGAAACAGTGAGGAAGGCTTTAGGGTACTGTTTACAGAGCAGTTGTCAGGGTAAATAATTCTTAGGTATTTCAACTGTCTTTAGAATAAGCAGAAGGAATCATATTAAACCGTACTTGTAATTCTGATATATTCCCAAATCTACGAAAAATAAAGTGTCAAGAATAGAATCGTATTTGTATTTCCAACCCCAGAATCTCTCCAGCAGGCACCGGGAAAAAGCGGAAGGAATCACGGTGCAGGAGTGGTGGTGGTGGTGGTGGCCGGGGCGAGCTGAAGGACACCAGTAAGTCAGGTATTTTTGCATGGCAGTCGCACCACAACTATAAAAAGTTAGAAATATCGCCGGGCCAGAGCCGCTTACGCCCGGGGTCCCCACACAGGTGAATTTTACCTCCACTCCTCCCAGAATATTACTCACACTATTCCCTCAATTTATGACTCAAGCGTTTAGACGGATATGAACGAGATATTCTTTTATCTTTTCGTCTTCACATATAATATCTAGGTGACTCCCTTAAATATTGAAATAGTTGAACAAGATAAATTAGATATAGTTGATTTTTTTTAAGTATAATATATTATGTTTAAAGTGACGATTATGAAGCCTTCTGTCTGTCTGTTTGTCTGTCACGTATTTTTGTTTTAGTGGAACATTTTTTGACGTCAATGTTATATTATAATAATGTTCCTCGCGTTTTTATACAAGTGAATATATATCACCCTCCATGCCATGAACAATGTACAGTAACGTTGTACACCACCCTGCCATGCCATGAGCAATGTACAGTAACGTTGTACATCACCCTGCCATGCCATGAACAATGTACAGTAACGTTGTACACCTCCCTGCCATGCCATGAGCAATGTACAGTAACGTTGTACACCACCTTGCCATGCCATGAACAATGTACAGTAACGTTGTACATCACCCTGCCATGCCATGAACAATGTACAGTGACGTTGTACACCACCCTGCCATGCCCAATGTACACCGCTCTATGGCATAAACAACAGGATTTTCTAATATACTTTTTCCTTTTATAAACAAATATGACATTAATTCCGTGGGAGATGGATATTTATGGAGATATGACCGCTTACACTATCAAAAACAATGGTTTCCGTAAAGTGGACAGGGCTTTAAAGATGAGGGAAAATATAGGGCTAAGACACACACACACCAAACAAACCTGACCTAACCTATAAAATTCCTCATACTATAAAAAACGTTAACTTATGTAACCAATGGCGGAGAAGAAAATGTCTGTATTTTTATTTTTTCCTGTTTTCGGTGTTCAGGTGAGGAGGGAGCCATAACTACGAGGAAATATAGACTAAATTTTTTGCGCATGTGACGAGTGACGTGAAAGAGAACAAAATAAAATCCCACGAAAAGGTGTTTAGCTCACTTAAAATCCGTCACTATTACTGTTTCTTCATCCTGGTTCACTAAACGTAACAGGTTTGGTGGATAAAATTAATATTAGTGAAGGTTCAAAAGGTTAGGTACGGTTTTTCAATGATTATTTGGTGTTAAAAAAAAATTGAGAACTGCAACTGTCTTTCCTAAGCTGTATTGTAATCTATTATGACAACAATGACAGGAATAAAATCAATAATAAAACAAAACAAAAAATAACATTGAAAACCTCACCTAACTTTTCTTAACACATAATAACAGCAAATGTACACAACTCTGATCAATTTTCTCTGATCATCGCCCCAAAAACTGATTTATAAAACCTGGACGTGATGTGAACAGGGCCAAGATACAACAATATTGACTAATTAAAAGTTCGCAAAACACAATTTCCTGGACTTTTATGTTGAAATTTGTTTTACCTGAGCTTCACAAATTAGACTAATCACAGAACAGTTAAAATATATCGTGAGATTTACGCATGCTCAAAATTTTCTTCGAGCATTACTGTAATGACTATAATTATGACATCAAAGGGCAACGGATGCTCTATGTTGAACGACTGTGGAAAGACGAAACTCTGCGTAATTTCCTACTACAAATCGCCTCTATATCCTCTTCCATCATATCAATAAAGTTCATTATAGTAGTACAGCTTCTCAAAGTTAAGTAGTGAAATGTTGGATCGTTGTGTTTGTGTGTATTTTAACCCCACATTTTCCCTCTTCTTCAAAGTCCTGTCCACTTAAGGAAACCATTATCTCTGATAGTGTAAGTGGTCATATCTCCATAAATATCTATCTCCCACGGAACTAAAAGTCACAACTCGTTTTTAAAAATAATACACAAGAAAAACCTATGGCGTAAAACAGATGTTAAGCCTATCACCCCTATGAACAATGAACACCACTCAATGACATGAACAATGTACACCACTCAATGACATGAACAATGTACACCACTCCATGCTATGAACAATGTCCACCACTCCATGCTGCCATGAACAATGTACACCACTCCATGCCATGAACAATGTACACCACTCCATGCTATGAACAATGTCCACCACTCCATGCCATGAACAATGTACACCACTCCATGCCATGAACAATGTACACCACTCCATGCTATGAACAACGTACACACCCCCATGCTATGAACAACGTACATCACCCCCATGAACAACGTACACACCCATGCTAGAACAAGTCACCACCCATGCCATGAACAATGTACACCACCCATGCCATGAACAATGTCCACCCTGATGAACAAGTCACCCCCATGCCATGAACAACGTACATCACCCATGCCATGAACAACGTACATCACCCCCATGCCATGAACAATGTACATCACCCCCATGCCATGAACAATGTACATCACCCCCATGCCATGAACAATGTACATCACCCCCATGCCATGAACAATTTACATCACCCCCATGAACAACGTACATCACCCCCATGAACAACGTACATCACCCCCATGAACAACGTACATCACCCCCATGCTATGAACAACGTACATCACCCCATGCCATGAACAACGTACATCACCCCCATGCCATGAACAACGTACATCACCCCCATGCCATGAACAACGTACATCACCCCCATGTGAACAACGTACATCACCCCCATGAACAACGTACATCACCCCCATGCCATGAACAACGTACATCACTCCCATGCCATGAACAACGTACATCACCCCCATGCCATGAACAACGTACATCACCCCCATGCCATGAACAACGTACATCACCCCCATGCTATGAACAACGTACATCACCCCATGCCATGAACAACGTACATCACCCCCATGCCATGAACAACGTACATCACCCCCATGCCATGAACAACGTACATCACCCCCATGCCATGAACAACGTACATCACCCCCATGCCATGAACAACGTACATCACTCCCATGCCATGCTATGAACAACGTACATCACCCCCTTCCTACAAATAATGAACAGCTTTCCCCATGAATGCAATTTGCCCCCAAGAGAAAGCTAAACAATTAAATTATTTGTTGTGTCCCAAACATATAAGCAAAGAAGCGAATAAACAAAGCTACAACTGAGTAACCCCCCCCCCCCCCCTGACGAAGGGTAAGGCGAGGGGTTACAGTGTACAGTACAATCAATAGACAGTTGCGTATAAACTCTACTGTAGTTAGTAAAGACACAGGTGATTGGAGGTCAACTCGTATACCTTTGTCTTCACAGTCTTGTATATAAATAAATATGTCGTTAAGTAGCGGTTAATAAATAATGATCATACTAGAATTCTTCGAAATAACATACATTAGTTAATAAAAAAAAACATGACTAAATATTAATAAGTTGACCTTTGACCTGGTGGTTCCAAGGTCAACAAGGGACTTCCTGTCTTTGGTCACTAGCCAATCCCGTGTCTCTTCCATGGCATTAACCAATCATATACCAGTTTTAACACTACCTGGGAGACATTAACCAATCAGGCGTCTCTTCCCCAGCATTAACCAATCATCAGCAGGGAGCGTCAGGATGTGGGGACAAGAAGGGCTTCAGTCATGTGTAACAAACTCTGACCTTTCACCTGACAAAGGTCAAGTTACCTTCCGGGAATTGTCTCCTTACCTGTGATTTTTGGGGCAACCAACAGTAAAAATAAACACGTACAATACAGGGAATAAAAATTGTCTATCTATCTATCTATCTATCTATCTCATGAAAATAATTTAAAGATATTTGTTTCTTTCTCAGCTGTTTTTTTCGCATTAAAAACAATTTAGGAATAAAATCATGAATAGTAAGTTTTAAAAGACCATTATTATTATTATTATTATTATTATTATTATTATCATTATTATTATTATTTACACCCACATCACCAAAACTACCACCACCACCAACACTACACCTACCACTCCTACTACTGTACAACCACCATCGCCACCATTACCACCACCCCCACAACTACCACCACTATCATCACCACCACCAACACTACCACTACTACAACCCTCACTACCACCACCACCACCACCTCTGCAACGCCTCTGTGCAACTGATCAATAGCGGCTGTCCTAAGTGTACACGGAAGATTTATCAAGTCAGGTCACCCAGGCGTTGGTTGTGGCCCCATGTCACCTGCGTCACCTGTGTCGCATGTGTCATTCGTGTCACCCTTCTTTCTGTGTCACCAGTGTCACTGTTCCACCCGTGTTATCTTTGTCACGTATTTTCTGTTACCTGTGCAACTGTGTTAAATGTGTAATCTGTGTCACTGTGCTATCTGTGTCACTATGGTACATGTGTCACTGTGCTACCTGTGTCACTATGGTACATGTGTCACTGTGCTATCTGTGTCACTATGGTACATGTGTCACTGTCCTACCTGTGTCACTATGGTACATGTGTCACTGTGCTACCTGTGTCACTATGGTACATGTGTCACTGTGCCACCTGTGTCACTATGGTACATGTGTCACTGTGCTACCTGTGTCACTATGGTACATGTGTCACTGTGCTACCTGTGTCACTATGGTACATGTGTCACTGTCCTACCTGTGTCACTATGGTACATGTGTCACTGTCCTACTTGTGTCACTATGGTACATGTGTCACTGTGCCACCTGTGTCACTATGGTACATGTGTCACTGTGCTACCTGTGTCACTATGGTACATGTGTCACTGTCCTACCTGTGTCACTATGGTACATGTGTCACTGTGCTACCTGTGTCACTATGGTACATGTGTCACTGTGCCACCTGTGTCACTGTGGTACATGTGTCACTGTCCTACCTGTGTCACTATGGTACATGTGTCACTGTGCTACCTGTGTCACTATGGTACATGTATCACTGTCCTACCTGTGTCACTATGGTACATGTGTCACTGTGCTACCTGTGTCACTGTGGTACATGTGTCACTGTCCTACCTGTGTCACTATGGTACATGTGTCACTGTGCTACCTGTGTCACTATGGTACATGTGTCACTGTGCTACCTGTGTCACTATGGTACATGTGTCACTGTGCCACCTGTGTCACTATGGTACATGTGTCACTGTGCTACCTGTGTCACTGTGCTACTTGTGTCACTATGGTACATGTGTCACTGTGCTACCTGTGTCACTATGGTACATGTATCACTGTCCTACCTGTGTCACTATGGTACATGTATCACTGTCCTACCTGTGTCACTATGGTACATGTGTCACTGTGCTACCTGTGTCACTGTGCTACCTGTGTCACTATGGTACATGTGTCACTGTGCTACCTGTGTCACTATGGTACATGTATCACTGTCCTACCTGTGTCACTATGGTACATGTGTCACTATGGTACATGTGTCACTGTGCTACTTGTGTCACTATGGTACATGTGTCACTGTGCTACCTGTGTCACTATGGTACATGTGTCACTATGGTACCTGTGTCACTATGGTACATGTGTCGCATGTGTCACTGTCTTACCTCTGTTAATGTGCTACCTGTACCATGTGTCTACTGTATCATGTGTTGTATGTAGTTCACATTACTTTTAAGTCACCCTTGGTCCACACCCCTGGTCCACACCCCTGGTCCACACCCCTGGTCCACACCCTTGGTCAACACCCTTGGTCCACACCCCTGGTCCACACCCTTGGTCAACACCCTTCGTCCACACCCCTGGTCCACACCCCTGGTCCACACCCTCGGTTCACACCCTTGGTCCACACACCTGGTCCACACTCCTGGTCCACACCCCTGGTCCACACCCTTGGTCCACACCTCATGAAACTGTTAATTTTTTTAAAAGTTACGAAACTAAATGAAACTGATTCTTGACCCGACTGATAAAACTATTAATAATTTTTGTGTGTCATTCGCAAATGAAGGTATTTTAATTTTTTGCAATTAATTAATAATAGTGAATGATTATTGGCCCAGTGAATGAAACTCTTAGTATATATAAGTATGATACGCAAATGAAACAAAGTATTTTTAAGTATGATGCGCAAATGAAACTATTAGTATTGTGTGCCGTAACTAACAGTGTGAATCCTTGGCTGTTGTCCCAGTATTAACGATGCTATTAAGGAAGTTATCTTTTAATACCTTGGTTTGTTCGCTGCCAATGGTTCTCACTGAGTGGCTGGCTCGTTCACTCATTGACTCACGCACTCCCTGCCTAGCTCACGCACTCACTCACGCACTCAATCACTCACCAATAATATAATAAACTCGTATGACTTACCAAATCCACTTAATATGACGTTGCAACAATCATCGTGTCCCCCCCCCCCCTTGCAAGGTCCACCCCTACCGTTCAACCACCCCTGTCTCACCTTCCTGGCCCACGTCCCTCCCCCCCTGGCCCACGTCCCTCCCCCCCTGGCCTACGTCCCTCCCCCCCTGGCCTACGTCCCTCCCCCCCTGGCCCACGTCCCCCTCCCCCTGGCCCACGTCCCTCCAACCCCCGGCCCACGCCCCTCACCCCTCGCCCACGCCCCTCCCCATTGGCCAGCGCCCCTCCCCCCCTTGGCCCACCCGGTGGTCCATTTGGTCCACATGGAGTTCTTGATCCCTGTGACCCAGTTAAAGTAAATGATAGTGGGTGGTGGCCTGTGTCACTCCTGGATGATCTGTGTCACTGCTGGATGATGTGTGTCACCCCTGGATGATGTGTGTCACCCCTGGATGATGTGTGTCACTGCTGGATGATGTGTGTCACCCCTGGATGATGTGTGTCACCCCTGGATGATGTGTGTCACCCCTGGATGATGTGTGTCACTGCTGGATGATGTGTGTCACCCCTGGATGATCTGTGTCACCCCTGGATGATGTGTGTCACCCCTGGATGATGTGTGTCACCCCTGGATGATGTGTGTCACTGCTGGATGATGTGTGTCACCCCTGGATGATCTGCGTCACCCCTGGATGATGTGTGTCACCCCTGGATGATGTGTGTCACCCCTGGATGTTGTGTGTCACCCCTGGATGATGTGTGTCACCCCTGGATGTTGTGGGTCACCCCTGGATGATGTGTGTCACCCCTGGATGGTAATGGTGATGACTGATATTTTCGGGGTATGGCGCGGAGAGGCGTGGGTTGGAGAGGCGTGGCGCTGAGAGGCGTGGGTTGGAGAGGCGTGGGTTGGAGAGGCGTGGGGTAGAGCTCACACCCTGATTGTCGGACCATGAATCATAAGGCGTGAGGGGAGGGGATGGATGGGGGGGGGGGGGGTCATCACTGTCTACTAACCTGCCGCAGGAGACTACACACGCCCTGCCACCTGAAGTAATCCCGGCAATTTTCCTGTGCAGGCGACCAACCCAGCGTGACAAGCCAGGGATTAAACCAGCCGTCAACACAGAGAGAGAGAGAGAGAGAGAGAGAGAGAGAGAGAGAGAGAGAGATAGATCCCCACCCCCCTTCTCCTCCTTGCTGGGCATCAAGGAGAGAGACTTCACCGACGACAAATTGCAAGGCAGGATAAAAATAAACGCCGTGAGTTATCGGTCGACCCGGATGCGTAAAATAAGATTATTTAACACATCGATCAATTAGATGATAAAGAGCGCAAGATTTATATCACCAACTTAAGATTTATATCTATATACATATGAATCTATTTACAGTTTTTATATCTGTTTATCTGAAAGTTGATGAGAGTGAGAAGAAATCTAGACACTAATGCTGTCTTATATGTGAAGCTTAAATTGTTTATTTTGTGATTGTCTTAGAACGAAGCCTCCAATTACTTTACACTAAGCTTAGTTTTATGTTTATTTATTGACCAGGAAAGAATGTTGTCGGGTTGAAGACTTGAGAGAGAATTTCTGAAGGTGTATAATGTGTTGTAAGGCTTGATGAGTGTTGTGGCGAGTGTAAACAGTGTTAGTGTTTGTTGATGTTTAGTTGTTTGTTGTTGTGGCGAGTGTAAACAGTGTTAGTGTTTGTTGATGTTTAGTTGTTAGTTGTTGTGGTGAGTGTAAACAGTGTTAGTGTTTGTTGATGTTTAGTAGTTTGTTGTTGTAGTAAGTGTAAACAGTGTTAGTGTTTGTTGATGTTTAGTAGTTTGTTGTTGTAGTAAGTGTAAACAGTGTTAGTGTTTGTTGATGTTTAGTTGTTTGTTGTTGTGGCGAGTGTAAACAGTTTAGTGTTTGTTGATGTTTAGTTGTTTGTTGTTGTAGTAAGTGTAAACAGTGTTAGTGTTTGTTGATTTATGTTTACTTGTTTGTTCTTGTGAGCTGTTGTTGTTAAAATCAACAGTTAAAACACAAAAAATAACAATAATGATATAACAACAACAACAAAAAAACAACTAATAATAATAATAATAAATAATAAGTTGTACTGTCATCCCTCGAGCCAAGTGTTGATTGTTCTTGTTCATTATAACAGTTAGGAGGAACAATTGACATCTTGGGTCACGTCTGAAGAATAAAGAAGGCGTTTGTTACCTTCTTGTTCCCTTACTCGTCATTACTGTGTGTGTGTGTGTGTGTGCGTGTGCGTGTGCGTGTTTGTAGACTAGAGTTTGTTAAATACTGGCTGAGAAGAAGTCGCCAATTTTCCGCCTCAGGGAATTTTTCGTATCTCCAGAAAAATATTTGCTCGGCCTTCCTGCTTTTGGGGTGGATTGGGTGGGTGGGAGGAAGGAAGGAAGAAGGAGAAGAGGAGGAAGATAGAAGAGGGAAGGGCGAGAAGGGGGAGAGGGAGGAGGTAAGGAGGGGGAAGGAAGAAAGATGAAAGAGTGGAAAGTAAGAAAGGACAAGATGAGATAAGAAGATTGAAAGACGAGAGGGAAGGAAGTAGGAGAGGGAGAAAGGAAAACATGAGGAAAGTATAGATGAGGAAAACAGGTAAGAACAGGTGGAAAGAAGAAAATGGAAAGGATTGGAGAACAAGAAGGAATGGTTAGAGAGATGGAGGAGGGAGAGATAAGGGGAAGGGAAAAACAACAGTGGGATGGAACGGAAGGTAAAAAAGGAGAGAATAGGGAGGAAAGAGGCGAAAGTAAAAGAGAAACGAAGAGAAGGAAAAAGATAATAGGATAAAAGAGGATGGGGAAAAAGAGAGAGGTGAATGGGGAAAGAGAAGAGGAGAAAAGGAGAGTGACTAGAAAAATAGCGAAAGAATAGGGAGGAGAAGGGGAGGGGAGGAAAGGAAAAGGGAGAGTGGGGAGAAAGAAGGGGAAGAGAGGAGAGGGAACCTTCTTTTAAGCTCTTGTGTATGATAACTTCACCTCGACTGATACATTATAGAAGTCACACACACACACGCACACACACACACACACACACACACATAAGACTCACCACATCGATGTTCTCAGTATTTGTTTCATAAAAAATTCAGGAAATGTTTCTGTATTTTTATTGATATTAGTGTGTGTGTGTGCGCGCGCGCGTGCGTGCGTGTGTGCGCGTGCGTGCGTGTGTGTGTGTGTGTGTGGGGCCATAAACCGAGAGCCAGAACACATAGAGAAGGAGGTGTGGTACCTTCTCCGAGCATCAAGGGTGACGGGTGTGTTGTAAGTGAAGGTAAACACTAGTATGTATGTAGGTAATAACATGACTATGAGGTCAATTATAATTAATAATTGAAATATTTGATTATTCGATTTATCAGAGATTTATTAAACTAAAATATCTGGGATTTTAACTTAAAAAAAAAAAGAGGCGATATTATTGTTTTGGGAGTGACCCTGGAACAGTGGAAGCCTTGTGATCAACCCATTAGTGTAGCCACGGCTCCTCTGTGATGTAAACAGTGTAAGGTGTTATATGTTACACCTCATAATACACAATATTTCTTAATGTATAATAGATATTTTTTTACACTGAATAATTGACTCAGATATATATTATTACATTTATCATTATATTAATACAATAATAAAATCAATGAAGAACTTGTTTAATTTAGCAATACAATAATTCCATTTATACACAGTTAGTTAATAAATGTTAATTATATCAGTATGTGAGGAAGTAACATGCACTTTCACTACTTAACATACCTGGTCTCTAGAAACCTGGCCACAATCCTCCCAACACACAAATTTTTATCACTTGATCCACCATACTGTAATTTCCCCGGCTCTTTATCTTTAGGCCTACGTATGGTGACATAACATGATGCGTTATAAAACTCTCGTACTATAAAGTATATCACAGAGGCATAGGGTCCACACTAACCACCTCGTCGAGAGAATGTAGGAAGGGAAGGGAAGGGAAGGGAAGGGAAGCGAAGGGAAATATGATGAGTACAAAGATATAATAGCAATGAGTTATATTATTTAGTCATTTACTCACATTATTCATTCACTTCCTCTCATTCACTCACTCATTCATTCATATAGTCATTCAATAACCCTCTAACTCACTCACTCACTGACTCAGCAGTTAAATACATTACTTATTCAATTACTCACTAACTTACCCATCCACACACACACACACACACACACACACACACTCTCTCTCTCTCTCTCTCTCTCTCTCTCTCTCTCTCTCTCTCTCTCATTTACATGGCAGGCGTCTTCAGCTGGTACAGGAGTCGGTTCTTTACAAAGTGAATTTACCGTCAGGACTCTAGCCAAGACTCGCTCAGATACACTTGTAGGAAGGATTTTCTTTTTCAAGTAATTTTTTTAAGTACATTGGGTTTTTACATTGAGTTTTTAGGTAGGCCTTTTTTGTGGGGGGTCAAAGTAATTTTTAGGGTGTCGTGTTTCTGGGGGAAATTTTAAGGAAACTTCTAAGGTAATTTTTTTTTATGTCAATTGGTTTTTCAAGAACCTTAAAAAGTATCTAGAGGTTTATAAGTGTTGATATTTTAGGGGATTTTAAGTATGCTTTAAATGATCATTTTAGGGCGAGGTCTTTTGAAATTTCACACACACACACACACACACACACACACACACACACACACGAGTCTCATATTTACTTTAAAGACGACTCATAATCTCACAACATCTCTCACGATCAAACGTTAAGCTACCGTAATGGCAAATAAATTCTTCCGTAACTGCGTCTTATCACAGGACGGCCCGCGGTAAGCGCTCTGGATGGCTGCCGTGAGGGAGGACCAGGAATCTAACCTAACCGAAACAGACTTGACCCGCCGTAACCTAACCAACTCTTATCTTATATTAACCTAATCTAACCTAATCTAAACTGACTTATATCTAACCTAGGCTAAACCTTCCCGAGCATAACCTAACCTAACCTAAACTAACCTTGGGTCGGGATTATTCATAACAGGTGTAAATTTAGGTACAGGTGTAGGTATAGTTATAGGTACAGGTGTAGTTATAGGTACAAGTATAGTTATATTTACGGGTATAGTTATAGGTACGGGTATAGTTATAGGTCGAAAGCAAATTATAACTTTCCCTTTGGTGGAGTATGAGAGAGAGAGAGAGAGAGAGAGAGAGAGAGAGAGAGAGAGAGAATGGGTTATGTGGATAAAACTATAAACGTCGTCATAAATTGAAGTAAGTAAAGGCCAAGTGTCTTTTTCTGTTGACGATCGTAAGATATGAACACGCACTCCCACTCCCACAACTCCCACTCTCACTCCCACAACTCCCTATGTTGGGGTGTGGGACCAACTACTCCCTATCCCATCCCATAAACAGTCTCAGTGTAATTTCGACGCCATTTTGTACCATTAAAGTGGATCAAGTTAAACCCTGTTCTCTTCTCCACTATTTAAAGGGAGGATTACATTTTAACTTAAGGGTTTTTTGAGAATCTGGGGGTGGGACAATAATACCTTAAGTTGTATTTTATGACCATTAGAGGCTCTGTTTTATAATATATCTATTTTAGTCTTTAAGGCGGAATAAAAATACATTAAATTAAACTCCTGTGACCTTAATAGAGTTTCGTATATCTACAATATTTCCCTTTGTGTATATATCAGTGTTATATGATTGTGTTTATACTTTATAGACGGATTGAACTATTATACGGATTACGAGCTATATATAGGTAATGTTTATATAGGGGGTGATATAGTTGGTGGAGCTTCTTAATATAGGGAACAGAGAAACAGAGGCACACAGACACACACTCAAGATAAAGTCAATCCAGATCAGGTAAACGATCTTGAATACCTGAATACCTGTCCTAAATCTTTTGACCCGGAGAGTTACGGTGTAAGACTGACCCAATCCGAGAAGAGCTGAGAGGAGGTGAAAAGGAATGGGGTCAAAGGTCAATAGAGGTCAGTCATATTTCTTAAAAAAAACTGAACTGTCGTGTTTCCTGTAATTCCTCAGATCTCAATCAGTGACTCTCTTAATCATACTAAATAAGAATTGTATAAAACCTAACCTAACCAAATCATAATACAAATACAAATATAATTACACAACATACTTATACAGATTTACGTATTAACATATAAGAATAATATACATAAACACTTAATTGGCATCTGATCCTTGTTGATAGGGGCTCAGTGACCTAACGACCAATACCTTTTCCTAGTTGTTTGTGAGGGAGGGTCGTTAGCGTGTTGTGGGGGGAGGACGACCCCAGGTGACCGGAGGCAGCAGGTGAGGGCAGTATGGTAGGTGATCCGTCACTCCAGGTATACGTGGACGTGTTATTGTTGGCGTGTGTGGGCGAATGTGGTGTACGTGGGCGTGTGTGGGCGGATATGGTCGTGTGTGGATAGATATAGAGTGTGTAGGCGGATATGGCTGTGTAGGCTATGGGGGGATGTGAGAGTATGTGGGCATATGTGGGCGGATATGGGGATGTGTTAGATGTAATTAGATGTGGGTATGTGTAAGCGAATGTGGGTAGAGGTGGGTGGATTTAGCGGACGTGTACGTTAACTCGTATCTTCGTTCGTGTCAGGCTGGAATTTCCGTGGTCGCCACACACCCCTGGAGCAGCAGGAACTATTGAACGGCACCAGAAGTGAGTTGACGGTTTTGTCTTAGTGCTCAATGACTGGGAATACTTTAGACAGGTGATACACTAAGGTGTACCAATGTGTGCCCAGGTGTACCCAACTGTTCCCAGGTATATAGAGGTGTGCCCAGGTGTATGAAGGTGTGTCCAGGTGTATGAAGGTTTGCCAAGGTGTACCAGGTGTATAAAAGTGTGCCCAGGTGTATGAAGGTGTGCCCAGGTTTGTCCAGGAGACTCCCCAGGCTTTTTTCGCCTTATTTTAAGCTAAGTCAACAATGTGTATTTGCTCGAAACAAGGCTAACAAAGTACTTGGGTTCATACAAAGGAGTGTTAGTTACAAGACTAGCGAGGTCATCCTAAAATTATATCTTGAGCTTGTGAGACCTCACTTGGATTACGCGGTTCAGTTCTGGTCACCGTACTACAGAATGGATATAGAATCCCTAGAAAGAATTCAGAGGAGAATGACAAGACTAATCCCGGGCATTAGGAACCTTGAGTACAGAGACAGGTTAAAGCATCTTAATTTACACTCCCTCGAGAGACGTAGAGTGAGGGGCGATATGGTCGAGGTGTATAAATGGAAGTCTGGGCAAAACAAAGGTGATACAACAAAGGTACTCAAACTATCCAACCAGGAGCGAACTCGTAACAATGGTTTTAAATTAGATATAGATTTTGGCGCTAGATAGGTAAACATTTGTTTGGAAATAGAGTAATGGACGAGTGGAACAAGTTACCAAACATCATCATTAACTCGAATACGCTAGATAGCTTCAAACGCAGGTTGGATGGATATATGAGCAATAGGGGTTGGGTGTAAACGGGACTGTCCAATATGTGCCAATAGACCCGCTGCAGTTTCCTCCATTCTTATGTTCTTATGTTATAATGTTTTCGGTGTCTCCGTTAAGACAGGAAGACTCGGGGTAGTATCAGCAGTATATCGGGAACTCGCCGCTACCCGGACCAGGAACCAAATGTAAACGAAGTAATATAATCTAATAGAATTTAATGTAGACCAAGTAGTAGTGCAGGTATACAAGGAATGTACATAGAGAATACAGGTATATAGTGCACATTCAGATAGTACAGGTGTTCAGTAAACACTAAGTTAATATAACCAAAGGTAACCCATGCAATCTGTTAAATTTAGTACTTCCATGAGAACCAACCAAGCTGGCATCAAGTCATGGTAAAGATCTGCCTTCTAAATTAACCAAGCTGCCATCTTCATATCTGAGGGTTGGCGATCACGTCCCTCCTCTCAGTAAACGTTTTCAGCTGACTTTACTAACAATCACTCCAGTTTGTGTACCTCTCAGGGGACCAACCACCCTTTGATGTGTTAATTCCCTGTGTCTAGTCTCTTCTCTTCCTCTGGTACTCCTCCCCTATGTTTTATCCATCATCTCTTTACTAATAAACTATAATAATTAATATATACTTAAAGTTAAGGTGTCATCAAGTCTTCAAACTACGACAGAAAGACAAATTTTTTCTTTCTTTTTTTTTCGTTAATTTTTATTCTGTTTTGTTATTATTGTACTTATTATTTATTTCTTTGTTATTATGATACTTTTCAGCACTCAATTGTTATTTCATTAGGCTCTTTATTATATGTACTATGTTATAAAGCTTAATTATCATACCATTATTATTAAAAGTCTCATTACGGTTAATTTAGTTTTTTGGCTTCTGTCTCGGGGGAGTAGACATTAAAGACTTCCATGTGACGTCACGGATCAGCTGACATCACTGATCACCTGACGTCACAGATCAGCTGACATCACTGATCATCTGACGTCACGGATCAGCTGACATCACTGATCACCTGACGTCACGGATCAGCTGACATCACTGATCACCTGACGTCACGGATCAGCTGACATCACTGATCACCTGACGTCACGGATCAGCTGACATCACTGATCACCTGACGTCACGGATCAGCTGACATCACTGATCACCTGACGTCACGGATCAGCTGACATCACTGATCACCTGACGTCACGGATCAGCTGACATCACTGATCACCTGACGTCACGGATCAGCTGACATCACTGATCACCTGACGTCACGGATCAGCTGACATCACTGATCACCTGACGTCACGGATCACTTATCTGCTAGTTGAGTCCACACCATTATTTTCATTTCCTTCAACGTGTAATTTCTTTCATTTCCTTCAACGTGTAATTTCTTTCATTTCCTTCAACGTTCCAATTCTTTTGCTTTTCTCATCACTCACTCCTTGACAATTTTTCCATTGTTTCAGATGACTGGCTAATACAAGAATCGTTTGTCTGTGAATACACCGATTGTATCATCAGGGGCTTCACTGACTCAATGATTCACTGGTCTGGAGAGCAGCTCATCACGACTCAAGGTAAGTTCTGTCTCTCTCTCGTATTTCATCTCGCTAATAAGTCTCTGGTGTTCGCATTGTGTGTTTCATTGTCTGGTATTCTACTGTAGTTTACGTAAGACAGACGTAGAGCCCAGAATGTCGTCAGAATTACACTGAGACGATACCAACATATACTGCTGTGTTGGTGTGTGCTCCGCAAAAATACACTCACCCTGTTTTTTTTTTTTTTTGTACTTCATGTTAGATAATTTTTTTTTATTTTCAGGGGAGACGTAAATTATTTAATAAGAGAGGGGAGAGGGGTGGGGAGAGGGGGGTGGGGAGGGGAGAGAAGATTAAAACATAACTATGCCAAAGCAATTCTATAATTCTAAAGAAGTTCGTAAGGGAATACACAAATGTAAGTTATAAATTCTTAATGTTTCTGAAGTTATATGTTAGGTAAATAGCACAACAAGTTCATATTCTGATTTTCTCTTCAAGTTATCAAGTCTTTGTTTGGTTTGCAATGTACACAGTGTCCTTTGATCTGCACCATGCCAGACACAACCATTAGTGATTCTCTGGGTAGAAGTCGAGAAGTTGTTTCTGTTCTTCGTTTTATTAAGGTTAACTTTTGAGGATAATTATTTAACATTCAGGATAATTAGTGTCAATGTTTTTTTAGTGTTGTGAAATAAGGTTCTTTAAATTTATTGGTCAAGGTGGATATTTCCCTTAAAAAACTGGATAACGGAGTTGTTTTAAATGTTATGTGATGCTAATGTTTTCAATACTCCTCCTTTATTTACGTTAATATTTCTAAGTGAGATTAGGGGAAGTTTTGGGGGACCTGATCAGATGAAGATGGTATATTAACGAGTGATTCTTGATGATGATTATACGGAACTCATTTTATTTTTAGGGTCACTGTGGGAATCGTTGTTTTCTCCATTTTTTTGGGGTGTGTTTTTTGGAAGATAATATCAGGGGTTTATTGAGACCTTACTCACGTCTTGTGTGATATTTACTCTGGGAGGAGCCTGTGTATATCTGCTCCTTTGTTCAGTGGGCAGATAACTGGTACTGTCTTCTGGGTCAATGATGGTTATGTCTGCTACCTCGTTCACTTCCTACCGCTTCGTGTATCATTTTAATAAATCATTGTATAAGTCATTACATTATTTAAACAATGTACACCTGAACTGTGGGCTGTTTACGTCGGAAGAACAGGTTGGTTGAATTTCGGCTAATATATAATCATAACCTAACAATATAAAGTACAAGAACAGGGATGGATCATTTTAACACGAGTCTTAGTTGTTTGAAGGTGCTGCTCCATATCTTTGTTCATGAAGCACATTGTTAGAGGCACCCAATACTCTGACAGCCTCTCAACAGCTACTGGGATAGCCATCGTAATTGATCTTATATGTAATAGTTTATGTGGCTTTGTTTAGCAGAACTCTTGAAATTGTGTAAATTCATGTTTCGTTTTTGTACTGTGGGATAAATATGTATATACGCCAAGTGACACAACGGTGGGGTAGAACACTTGCTGCTTCGGGTGAGCATGAGTGTGATGAGTGGCTAACAACATGAGTATTGGCACCCATCATGTTGTTGGCACTGTCTTATGCAAATTCTATTAAATTTGATGGGGGGATTTTGAGTTGCTGTTGTTATTGCTTTATTATATTGTACCTTCAGTTGCGTTTTTGTCTTATTTGTTAACAAGGACCAAAATCCTATTCTCATTTAACTTTTTTTTGCCGGGGGGGGGGGGTTGCTATAGGATCGTAGGACTTTGCTAATATACCACAGATCTGTTGTTTCATCTACTATTAAGTAAAACGTATGTTGGCGTAACTGTTGGTGAAGATCATAATATATACTGCAACTCGCTATATCTATTATTGTTTTGTTAGTTAAATAGTGCAGCTAGTTCCCGTTCAAGAGGTATAAGAGGATGGATTCTCTTATACCTAGAGAGGGAGAAAATAGCATAGGAATATTTACAAATCCGTATTCAGTATTGACGAACTCACAAAGCTTCTGTGTCCGTCTCTCTGATTGGTGACCACTAAGCTGTTTGTTTACTTATTGCCCACGGTGCTTTAGGTCGTGAATTCTTATTGGCTATGGCTCTCGTCTACTGACCAATCATCATATGTGTGGGTGTTTTTCTGTAGGAAGATAGTGTCTAACTTTGTTTGTTTTTTGCCTGTTAGATTTATAATGTATATAATTTATTTTTATCAAGATATTGTATATATTGTAAGGACATCAATAGTTAACACATATTGGTAGTTGACACATAATAGTTACCACATACCACATATAACCACATCAATACAGCAGTCACATTCATCACTCAACCTGAGACAATTTAGCGTGACACCTGTTCCACATTTTACCTGATTTATCAATATTTGGGTTATTTTTTCTGCCTCCTGGCGTACCACTATCGTCCTCAGCGTGTGCTTATTGGGGTGTGACAGTCCACTCTTCTCCTTCGCTGTCTCCTTCCTTCCTTCACTGTCTTGTCTTCTCTCTCCTTCACTGTGTTATTATCTACCTTCTTCCCTCTTTATCTTCTTCTCCTCTTCCACCACCTTTATTCAGTGTTTCATCCTTCAACTCCTCCGTCTCCTTCTTTTATTGTCTTACATTTCTCCCTCTCATTCTTCCTTCTTCACTACCTCTTCCTCCCTCCTTCATTGTGTCTTTTCTTCTTCCTCACTATCAACTCCCCTCTCCCTACTCCTCCTTCTTCTCTCCTTCTTACCCTCTATTCTTCACCCTATCCCCTATTCCCCCTCTCCTCTCGTCACCTTCCTTCGCCCTTGCTTTCACCAACTCTACCCACATCCCTTCCCTCTCTCCTTTCGTTCTTCTTTCATCCCTCGCTCCTTCTTCCTTCTCTTTCCATCCCCACCCTTTCTTTCATCCCTTTCCTGTTCTCCTTCTCCCTGCCTCCCCTCCCTTCTTTTCACCCACTTCTCATTCCCCTTCCTCTCCCCTCTCTCCACCTCCTTCTTTCACCCGCCCTCCTTTCTTTGTCCCTCTTCCAGCCCTCCCTTCCTCCACCTCTTTCATTGACCCTTCTTCCCCTTCTCCCTCCACTCCACCTCCTCCCTCCCCATTCCCCACTCCCCTTCCTCCCTCCCCATTCCCCACTCCCCTCCCCCTTCCCCCCTTCCCTCCCCTAACCCCCCACATTGATCGTTGAAACACCTGGCTGCATGTGGCGGGAACACAACAGGAGCCACGTACAGTTGATTAATCTTTTCCTGACATTGATTACCTGTCCACCCACCCGCAGCACCACCTGGCCCACCTCCACCCACCTGCAGCACCATCTGGCCCACCTATACCTACCTGCAGCACCACCTGGCCCACCCCAACCCACCCACAGCACCACCTGGCCCACCTCCACCCACCTGCAGCACCATCTGGCCCACCTATACCTACCTGCAGCACCACCTGGCCCACCCCAACCCACCCACAGTACCACCTGGCCCACCTCCACCCACCTGCAGCACCATCTGACCCACCCCTTACCCACCCTTATCTAACATTGCACAGTACAGCTAGACAGATACTCCCTGACCCGAGTGGCCAGTACTCCCTGACCCGAGTGGCCAGTACTCCCTGACCCGAGTGGCCAGTACTCCCTGACCCGAGTGGCCAGTACTCCCTGACCCGAATGGCCAGTACTCCCTGACCCGAGTGACCAGTACTCCCTGACCCGAGTGACCAGTACTCCCTGACCCGAGTGGCCAGTACTCCCTGACCCGAATGGCCAGTACTCCCTGACCCGAGTGGCCAGTACTCCCTGACCCGAATGGCCAGTACTCCCTGACCCGAGTGACCAGTACTCCCTGACCCGAGTAGCCAGTACTCCCTGACCCGAGTGGCCAGTACTCCCTGAGCCGAGTGGCCAGTACTCCCTGAGCCGAGTGGCCAGTACTCCCTGAGCCGAGTGGCCAGTACTCCCTGACCCGAGTGGCCAGTACTCCCTGACCCGAGTGGCCAGTACTCCCTGACCCGAGTGACCAGTACTCCCTGACCCGAGTGACCAGTACTCCCTGACCCGAGTGACCAGTACTCCCTGACCCGAGTGGCCAGTACTCCCTGACCCGAGTGGCCAGTACTCCCTGACCCGAGTGGCCAGTACTCCCTGACCCGAGTGACCAGTACTCCCTGACCCGAGTGATCAGTACTCCCTGACCCGAGTGACCAGTACTCCCTGACCCGAGTGGCCAGTACTCCCTGACCCGAGTGGCCAGTACTCCCTGACCCGAGTGACCAGTACTCCCTGACCCGAGTGGCCAGTACTCCCTGACCCGAGTGGCCAGTACTCCCTGACCCGAGTGATCAGTACTCCCTGACCCGAGTGGCCAGTACTCCCTGACCCGAGTGACCAGTACTCCCTGCTCCGAGTGATCAGTACTCCCTGACCCGAGTGGCCAGTACTCCCTGACCCGAGTGGCCAGTACTCCCTGACCCGAGTGACCAGTACTCCCTGACCCGAGTGACCAGTACTCCCTGACCCGAGTGATCAGTACTCCCTGACCCGAGTGGCCAGTACTCCCTGACCCGAGTGGCCAGTACTCCCTGACCCGTACTATGATAAACCTGTTAGTAAATATATTATTATCCTTTACTTAACAGATACTTATGTTTATTATCAATCATTACTTCAGGGTTTAATTATCGCTATCACCGTTTACGATAACATTCAAAGTGTTATCAAATAAGCTTGTCAGGTAAGGCGGATATTAAGCTAACTGACGCAGGTAAAAGAATATAAATAATATGTGTTTTTGTTCAGATATAAGAAAATAAAGGATTTGTATAGGCAGATGGTTGTTGTTGAAGTGAACCAGCTGGTGGATTCAGTTCCCTCACCAGCTGGGCGTCACATGGTTACCACCTGGTACTTTAAATTCACTTGTTGTTGATGTTACTGTTGTTGTTGTTGTTGTTTTCGACATTTATTCTACAAATTATTAATTACTTGAGGCGTAAACATAACCAAACTAACACACAAATACCCTTTACTTTAATCTTCGTTACTATGTGTTTATATTCTACCTTACCTGTCCCTCGTTACCTGTCCCATGTTACCTGTCTGTCATTACCAACCAGTCACGAATCTGATATCTGAGGGTTGGCGACCATAGCCCTCCACGCTAAACAATTTCAGGTAGGAATAGGGTAAATAAGAGGATGAAATGCCAGAGAGGGATAGAGAAACGTGTGTGGGAAGGAATAGGGGATAGGATGGAGTATTGAAATGGGTAAGGAGATAGACATAAACATAGAAAATGGAAAATGGGATAAAAACAAACGAGAGAAAATATATCGACAATGGAGTTTGCCAGTAAAAGAGTGGACAGGAGAAAATGAATGAATAAGGAGATGAGAAGAAAAAGGGAGTATGGGATGGGAGGGTAAAGATGGAGGTGAAGCAGAGGAAAGAGAGGGTGAGGGAGAGGAAGGAAAAGCAGTGAGAAATGGAGTGGGGGAGATATTGATGAGGGTGAGAGGGAATAGTTGGGGAGATTGGTGATGTGTGGGGAGGGGGTGTAGGGGGAGGGTTTTAGTGACGTGGGGAGAAGAGATTGTGAGGGAAGATGGGGAGTAAGGGTGAATGGGGAGTGGAGGAATGTGTTGATGGGTAGATGGGGTGAAAAAATGGTATAATGGGGAGAGAATGGGTGCGTGGTTAAGATAATGGGGAGGGAACTGTCATTGTCAGCTGTTGTTGTTGATAAGGTCAGTTGATGTTGTTGTGGCCAGATGAAGTTATTGTAGTGGTCAGCTAAAACTCAAAATTAGTTGTTTATACCACAGACTCGCTTACCCACACACGGACTCCCCCACCTACCCACACACGGACTCCCTCACCTACCCACAAACAGACAGAAAGTATCACTCGTTTCTTGGCAAGATGACTAACAAAAACAACTTCCCCCTTATCTGTACTTTCCTGTTTGTGATCTTCAGCCTCTACCACCTCATTATTACGTGTGGGGAGAGAGGGGAGGAAGGAAGAGAGGGTAGGGAAGGGGAGGGAGGATGGGAGAGGAGGAAGAAATGGGAGGGGAGGAAGAAATGGAAGGGGAGGTTGGTTGAGGCGTCTTGAAAACAAAGGTGTGGGGTGGTGGAGATATATTTCACAGGTCTTAAGTCAGGGTGAAAATAACGAGGGAGAGCTTCTGTGACGTGAGAGAGAAAAGTGATGAGACATGGCCCAAGTAAATCATGTTGCCAGTGACAGGCCGCAAGTAATGCCCCATGGGTGATCATTCCTATCCACCTCACCCCACCTCACCTCACCCCACCTCACCGACTCAACACCTCACCGACTCAACACCTCATCCACCCAATATCTCATCCACCTCATCCATTCACCTCACCCAACCCACCTCACCCAACCCTACACACTCACCTCCTCACCCAACCCTACACACTCACCTCCTCACCCACCTCACTCACCCACCTACTTCGCCCACCTACCTCACCCGCCACCTGTCAACTCACCCTCACCTGTCAACTCACCCTCACCTGTCAACTCACCCAACAACGAAAGTCCACCCTTGAACATACACTCGAATACCCCAGTGGTGGTAGACAGCCTTGGCCAGACATCACATTGACACCCCTAAGCTGACACACGGCCCTCTGATGACCCAAGGCCCTCTGATGATCCAAGACCCCCTCTGATGACCCAAGGCCCTCTGATGACCCAAGGCTCTCTGATGACCCAAGGCCCTCTGATGACCCAAGACTCTCTGATGACCCAAGGCCCTCTGATGATCCAAGACCCCCTCTGATGACCCAAGGCCCTCTGATGACCCAAGGCCCTCTGATGACCCAATGCCCTCTGATGATCCAAGACCCCCTCTGATGACCCAAGGTCCTCTGATGACCCAAGGCCCTCTGATGACCCAAGACTCTCTGATGACCCAAGGCCCTCTGATGACCCAAGACTCTCTGATGACCCAAGGCCCTCTGATGACCCAAGACTCTCTGATGACCCAAGGCCCTCTGATGACCCAAGACTCTCTGATGACCCAAGGCCCTCTGATGACCCAAGGCCCTCTGATGACTGCTTGTTACCCTTGAGTTTTAAATACATGCTAGTCAAATATCCTAGTCTGGCTGCACCTTACTGTATGAGGCTGCATCTCTCCAGTACTCGGGGGGGGGGGGTGTTGTTTTCTACCGCTTATCCTTGGTTCTTGTAGTTTCTTATTCAGAAGATGGTGTTTAAAAGTTTATCCAGGAGGCTCCCCCCCCCACCCCACCACCCCCCCCCCCCCCCACCTGGCAGATCATCATCCTCACCTGAAAACAGCTCATCATCCTCACCTGACAATAACTCCTCACCTGGCAGCAGTATAAGACCAGTGACAGCTTACCATCGTCCATCTCTTCTCCTCCATCTTCTTCTCTTGACACCTCATCATTTATTATCTCTCTTCCCTATTTTATTATCCATCGTTATCTTTTATTCATTTTTATCCTTTTTATTTTTCTTCTTCTTTTCCATTGTCATTTTTTTTACCTCTGTTATTGTCAGTGTCATCTATTCCTCTATTTTTGCTTCTCTTTATCCCCTTTTCTCTTTCTCTCTTCTCAATTTATTCTGTTCATATTGTCTTCCTCATCATCATCGCCCTTTCTTCCTCTTCTTCCTTCCTCTTCCCTTCCTTTCATCACCATTTCTTCTTCTTCTTCCTCTCTCTCTCCTCCGTTATCTCCCTCCTGTTGTTTTTTTCACCCCGTTATCAATGTTTTTTCTTACATCCTTCCGTTATTAATGGCTTTTCTTCCTCCGTTATCTATGGTTTATTTCCCTCCTTTATCACTGTTTTTTCCCTCACTATGTTTTCTGTCAGGTTTCTGTCTCTTTTATTTGTTTCATGTTTGTTTGTTTCTATGTATGTATGTATGTATGTATGTATGTATGTATGTCTGCTACTGTCTGTCTGTCTGTTGATCTGTATGTCTTTTTGTCTTTGTCTAACTGTTTCTTCTGTCATTTTCTGCCTGTCCGTCTCTCTCTCTCTCTCTCTCTCTCTCTCTCTCTCTCTCTCTCTCTCTCTCTCTCTCTCTCTCTACACCAACTTCCCATAAAATCACAAAATCTCCCGATGATTATATGGAAAAAAATAATAAATAGATTAATTAGTATCATTATTACCTTAACGTTCAGTAGTAATTACCATAGACAATAATTAACCTATAGGAATGAGGTATAATAAGCTATATAATTGATACTATGTTTGTTTGTTTGTAGGTTAATTAATTGTATTTGAGTTTACCTTTGTGTTTAGTGAAGGGGGGAGGGTCGGGTCTTCTTGGGGAGGGGGAAGGAGGAGTGGGAGAGGGAAGGGGGAGTGGATGGAGGTGGTAGGGGTAGTGAGAGGGAGGGGGGTAGGGGTAAGGGAGGGGTAGTGGGAGATAGGGGGTGAGAGGTAAGGATAGGGGTAAGACATGGGAGGGGAGAGAGAAGGGTAGGGGGAAGGTGGAGTGAAAGGGAGGGGAGGGAAAGAGTAAAAGGGGAGTTAGGGGAGAGATTTAGGAGATAAGGGGGGAGAGGTACTGCAGGGGAGGAGGGGGGGGGGAGAAAGGAAGATAGAATAAAACAGGGAGAATCGGAAGGAAATGAAAAGAAGGGTGATGAGAGATCGAGAAAAGAAAGGAACAGGTAAGAGAAAGAGAGATGAAAGAAACAGGTGAAAGCTTAGGGGAGAGAAAGGGGGAAAAAGGGAAAAAAGACCGTAAAAGTGGGAAGAGGCAACAAAGAGAGAATCAGGGTAGAAGAACCGGGATAAAAAGAATGAACTTGGGATAAGGAAAGAGAAAGAGGAAGAATAAAAGTCAAGGAGAAATACGAAGAAGGGAATGGAGGGGAGAGAGACAAGAAGAGAGTGTGGAAGTCGAGAGAAGACAAAGGAGGAGATGGAGAAATGTGAGACGAAGAGCAGAATACAATAGAGAAGAGGGAAGATGGAATAAACGAATAGGTGTAAGGGAATATGTGTAGACGAGGAACGTGAAGGGGAAATGAGTCTCTCTCTCTCTCTCTCTCTCTCTCTCTCTCTCTCTCTCTCTCTCTCTCTCTCTCTCTCTTCCACACCACTAGCTCTGGTGTCTGATGATTGAGGATGCCACTACAAACAGCCTTCCTCCTCCTCTTCCTCCTCCTCCTCCTCCTCCTCCTCCTCCTCCTCCTCCTCCTCTTCCTCCTCCTCCTCCTCCTCCTGCTGGTAGTATCTCAAGCACAGGATCGTCTGTGTATTTCCTCCTGTTCTTGCGATTCTTCCCCACCAACTCCTGGTCTCCTCCCCATCACCCTGACCTCCCCACCGCCCTTTGCCTACTCCCCATGACCCCTAACCACTCTTATCTACTCTCATCACCCCTGTCAATCTCCCCACCACCCCTGTCAATCTCCCCACCACCCCTGTCAATCTCCCCACCACCCCTGTCAATCTCCCCACCACCCCTGTCAATCTCCCCACCACCCCTGTCAATCTCCCCACCACCTCTGTCAATCTCCCCACCACCCCTGTCAATCTCCCCACCACCCCTGTCAATCACCTCACCACCCCTGTGAATCTCCCCACCATCCCTGACTTCCTGTCTACCTCCTTGATCATTCTCCCCAAACTATCTAACCTCCCCACGTCCCTTTGCATCTCCCCACCACTCCTTACACCCCCCCATTACCCTAACCCCCTCCCCTCCCCTCCCCTCCCCAGCGCCCCCTTGCATCTCTCCCCACTTGGTATGGCTGTATTTCTTGGTCACTTGTCAACTCATACACGTCTGCCTTTCAGGGTGTCATCACTACTTGCCGTTTCTCTTCTCTGATTGCTTTCTCTTCCCCCCTTCCCCCCTTTCCCTTTGTATCTCTTCCCTTCTTATTCGGGTATTTGTTTTCTATTCTGTTTCAATTTTTTTTATTTATTTTTTTTTAATTTTTCCTATTTTTTTTTCTATTTTGTGATTTTTATTCTTTATTCTTTTCTTGTTTTATCTTCGTTTTTATACGTGATTTTTTTTTTTTCTTATTTTTTTTTTCTTATTCATTCTACTCTTCTTTTCTTTGGTTTTCTTCATTATTATATATATTACCTTAAAGTTCTTCCTTATTTTCTTGTTCTTCATTTTATACCTTATTTCTCTCTTATTCTCTTTCTCTTCAACTTGCCTTTTTAACTTCTCATTCTTCTTCTCCTTATTTTCATACTCCTTCTCTTTCACCTTTCCTCTTTTTTCTTCATCTTCTCTTCCTTCTGTTCCTGTTCTTCCTCTTCCTCCCCCTCTCCTCCTCCTTCCTCTTCCTCTCCTTCAATCTCCCCTTCTCTTCGCCTTCTCTCCCTTATTTCTCTTCAGTGTCATCGTTATCTTCTTATCCCTCCTCCTCCTTTTATCAGCATAACTTTACCTGTTCCCATTTAATAAACTCTCCCTTGTGTTCCTGACGTGTGTGGATAAATTAGTGAGAGAGAGAGAGAGAGAGAGAGAGGTATCCACGCTCTCTCTCTCTCTCTCTCTCTCTCTCTCTCTCTCTCTCTCTCTCTCTCTCTTCCACCATTCTCCCTCCTTCTCGCTCTATAGCACATCTCTCCTTCTACACTTCTCTCCCTTTCCTCGTCTCCCTCTCCCTTCTCCTCCTCTCTGCTTCTCTCCTCCGTCTCTACCTCTCCCCTCGTTCACCGCAGCTGCCACCCTTTCACAGCTTGTCTCAAGGGCCGATTTTTTCCTCACCATGACACCAGTTTGCATCATAAACTGCGTCAGTGTCTTGCGTCAGTGTCTTTCTTTATAAATTGCGTCAGTCCTGTGCCATGAACTCGTTGAGTCTTGCATCATAAACTGGGTCAGTGTCCTGCTTTATAAACTTCATCAATATCTTGCGTCATAAATTGCGTCTACAGCCTGTCATAAATCAGCATTAAGACCTTAGGGACATTTAAAACTTAGAATACTTGCATTATAAATGGAATCATATATTTGCTCATACATTGTAACTACTTCGTTTGTTTATCTATGCCCTAAATTAAACCCTCTGCGTCATGTATTGCGTCACCTCCCTATAGTGCGTCATCAGGAGCCTGGGTCGTGTATTAGCCCCATTAACCTTCATCAAACGTCAATTACCACAATAAGAGTCATTAGTCTGCGTAATAATGTGCGTTAACAGTTTGCGTAATAATGTGCGTCAACAGTGTGCGTCAACAGTGTGCGTCATGAGAAAAAGTATTGTTGAACAGATTGTGTCACAACCGTATATTGGCTCTCTCTCTCTCTCTCTCTCTCTCTCTCTCTCTCTCTCTCTCTCTCTCTCACTGGAGGCATGCCAGGACCCACAGAGGTAACCAAGCTGTCCTGAGTGTGTGGTTAAGTAACGATAGAAGAGAGAACCTCAGCGTTGGTCCTCGAGTGCATGGTGGAACGGGAGAGGGTTATAGGTGGGAGGGGGGAAAGGGGAGGGGGTAGTGTTATGGTGAATTGTGACAGGAAGGGAAGGGATCGTAGATGAAGGAGAGGGAGGGTAGCGTAAGTGGTATTAGAGGTGGGAAGGGTGGGAAGATGGGATGGGGGGGAAGTGTGAGAGGAAGTGAATGGGAGGGGCGTAAAGGCAAGGTGGAATGAAGAGTAAAGGAAATTATGTTGGAGGGAAATAGGTTGGTTGAGAAATTATGGAAGGGGAGAAGAAATAATAGGAGAGGATGGGAAAGGAACCTTGACGGGTGGCGAAGCGAAGTGGGAGAGAAATGGGAGGGAAGGAAGAAAGAAAAAGTGAAAACAGAGAAAAAATTGAGAGCATAAGGAATGGATGGGGGAAGTGGGAAGGAATGGATGGATAGAGTGGGATGGGAGGAGACGGAGCGAAGAGGAAGGAAGGGGAAGAAAGAGGACAGGAGGTGGGGGGGGGGGGAGAGAGGAGGAAGTAAAAATCAAAACAAGACACAACAGAAAAGAAAAGAAGGAAAAAAGAGATGATGATAAACCGCTGAAAAAAGAAAGAATAAATGGGAGTAAAGAAATAGATGATTAAGTGCGAAATAAGAGAGAGAGAGAGAGAGAGAGAGAGAGAGAGAGAGAGAGAGAGAGAGAGAGAGAGAGTAAAACAAATATCAGTAAACACAACTTCAACACAACTTCAACACAACTTCGTTCAGGATTAAAAAAAAAACATCATATTTTATTTCTAAGTAATTAATGATCTGCAAATTGAATAAAAGCTAAAAATTTGATGTTTTTAAAGTAACGAAACATTAAAACCTGGTCACTCAGCAGGTAACTCTTCAGGTACTGCCAGGTCACTCGAACAGGTACCTAGTATCTTTTTTACGGTCCCTTAATCATCAACAACCTGACCTAATTACCTTAGTATCTCCAGAAACCACCCCCCCCCTTCCTCCCTCCCTTTCCTTTTGTCTCCCTTTCCCTCTCCCCTTTTTCTCTTCTTCTCCCTCTCCTTTCCTGCCCCCATTCCCTCCCCTTACTCTACCCTCCCTTCTTTTTCTCTTCCTACCCCTTTCCTCTCCCTTTACTGTCCCCTCCCCTCCCTTTCTTCCTTTCCTTCTCCTCCCCCTACCTCTTGCTCTCCCTTTCCTTTCCCATCCTCTCCTACCCCCTTCCCCTGCTCTACTTCCTCCCCCTCTATCTCCTCCCATTTTCATCCCCTCCTCTGCCTTCTTCCCTTTCCTTTTCTTTCTCGCATTCCGTTATTTCTTCTTCCTATTCCCCCATATATTCCCCTTTCTCTTGCTCTCCTTCCATACATCACTTTATCACTGTCTATTCCTCTTCCTCCATACATCATCTTCTCTCTTCCCCTATACATCCTCTTTCTTCCTCCTCTGTTTCCTTTATACCTCTTAATTATCTCTCTCTCTTCCTCTTCCTCAATACATCCTCTCAACTCTTCCACTTCAATCCGTATACATCATCATCTCTCTCCTGCTCTTCCTTCCTCTTCCTTTATGATTCCTCTTACCTCTTCTTCTCCCTCTTACCTCTTCCTCTTACCTCTTCTTCTCCCTCTTCCCTCTTACCTCTCCCTCTTCCTCCATCCACTTCTTCATCATCTTCTCTCTAGCTCCTATATTTGTTGTAAAGTTGTTGGCAAGGGAAAAGGTTGGTGTAGTTTCTGTGGTTAGTCAGTTAACTGTCCAAAAGCTTCTCTGCCCACAACCTGCCCATTCTCTGCCCATCATACTCTGTCCACAACCTGCCCACTACACTCTGCCCACAACCTGCACATTCTCTGCCCACCATACTCTGCCCACAACCTGCCCACTACACTCTGCCCACAACCTGCCCATTCTCTGCCCACAACCTGCCCATTCTCTGCCCACACTTTGCCCACAACCTGCCCATACTCCGACTACTATCTCTAGATATGAAAGGAAAATAAACGGGAAATGTGTGAATGTCAGGAGTGATGAGAGAGAGAGAGAGAGAGAGAGAGAGAGAGAGAGAGAGAGAGAGAGAGAGAGAGAGAGAATGGTAAAAAAGGTAGAAAAAGAGAGAGATAAAGAGACAAGAGAGAAAGTAAAAGAAAATGCCAGGCCAATAATATTTCTCAGCTCCAGGACAGCAGTGATGGCGGTGATCGGATTAGAGCCACGAAAAAAGAAACGTAACAGTTCAAATGAAAAGGAAATATTGATAGACTGCTGAAGGCGAGGCACGCAAGAAGGTGTGTGTGTGTGTGTGTGTGTGTGTGTGTGAAGTAAAAAACACAATAACTAATAAAACCTCAAATTATATCCTTATAAGTGACCACATAAGACGTCATTAACCTTAGATATGAAGGTCACATCAGGTAAGGTCAGGTCAGATTAAGTCATGAGGCTCCAATTACACCTTGACGACTCCCCCCCCCCCCCCTCCTCTCACCTCTTCACCCTCCTCTCTCCCCCTCCTCCTCTCCCCCTCCTCCTCTCCCCCTCCTCCTCTCCCCCTCCCCTACCCCTCTCCCCCACAACAAGCAGTCTTCAGTCCTTGTGTGTTTTGTTTATATTTTGGGCAGACGTTCCCCCCTCACCTATGACTGAAGTAAATGGGGACGACTCGTACAGGGGAGGAATTTGGAGTCATTTATGATTCATGTCCGGTTATCATGTGCCAATTCCGGTTAGGTGAAATAACAATATGTGTGTTATTTCAGGTTATTGTGGCCTAGATTACAATACTGTACGTGTATAATTTTCAGTTATCGTTGCTCAGATATCAATATATGTGTCGTTTTTATGATATCTGAAGTGTCCGGTTGGCTTTCTTTTCCGATATATTCAAGCCTAGATAGCCAAGGTACCAGACTGTTATGTTGGATATCAAGCCACGGATATCACTTCAGATACTTGTCGCTACCATGACATACAGTAGATATCCCAAGGTGGTATACTCAAAGGTAAATGGTTATCGTGCTGCTCAAAGGTAAATGGTTATCGTGCTGAAGATATCAAGTCACAGCACATCTATCCCCATGTTAACCCCCGAAAAAGATATCACACATTGTCAGCTGATACAATTAATGGTCGACTCTAGGCTCAAGACGCCACAAAAATTAAGCCAAAGTCATCCGTATTATACCTTAAAACGACCTATAGCTAAACATACCCCCTCCTTCCTTACCCTTCTATCACCACCCTCTCCTTCCTTACCCTTCTACCACCACCCTCTCCTTCCTTACCCTTCTACCACCACCCTCTCCTTTCCTTAACCGATGGTAGGGAAAAAGTTGAACATAGGAGTAATATATAGAGTTAGATAGAGTTAATGAGCGCAGGGCATCTAGGCAGAGCAAAGTCTGTATAGTAGGCGTCTTTAACTTTAGTCAACTAGAGTGGATCTACCTTACGGGTAACTCAGAATCAGAGGCTTTTCTTGAAACAGCCGAACCCACCCGGGGTAATAATATACTCGATTTAGTCTGTCAGAGAAAAACCTCATTAGTTATGTCGAGGTAGGGAACGAACTAGCTAACAGAGATCCCAAAGAAGTGAGATTCAAAGTAGAACTTAATGTCAGTCGCAAGGAAAATTCCATTAAAGTCCCAGATTTTAGAAGGGCAAACTTTGATAGGTTGAAAAGGCAGCTGAGAGAAGGGGGTATTACGTTTGGGGGTGAATTACATGACCTCACGTGAGGTGACCTAAAACAATGTACAGTCAGAAACCATAATTACTGGCTTAATCAGCACCAATGTCTTAAGGCTCATTAAGGCATCATGTGTTGGTCAATACAAAAGTTTTACCAAGTTAATGGCCGACAATCCAATATAATATTTATGATTTTTCACTTGTAATAATACATATAAATGAATAGCTTTATACAAAACGTAACATAACGTAACGTCCGTAACGTAATGATATGTAACGAAATGTAACGAAATATAACGTAACCTGCTTTAGGTATATATAACTTGAATATATTATGATTGTAAGCGGCTTCTTATTATGAAACAGCATTTTTTTCATATGCAAATTAATTTACATTGTCATAACAATGAAAAAAGATTATCCCATTATCCCTATTTGGCGGACACACACACACACACACACACACACACACACACAGGTGGCTGAGAAACAAGAACAGGGGGAAGGGAATAGGAGAGAAGGTGGTGTGTGGTAGAAATATCCTGTCATGACGTGCTTAATTTTTTTGACAACACATGAATATAACTTGCCAAGGGAACAAGGTAATGATGTGATGCACAGCTTTGGTTCATCATTATTCTATGGCCAGCAAGGAAATAACTAGAGAGTTTCATGAAGTGACTCACACAGAAACACATGGACATTTTTTATACTGTTTTAAAAGTATTGTCTAATAAAGTGAATAAATTCTTGTAATTAGTTGTTAATAATGTCTCTATACAAAAGCCTATGTGATACAGAGGCTCCATAAGACATGAGATATATCAGAGAGAAGCACCATCATCACACTCACCACATACAGAAGCACCATCATCACACTCACCACATACAGAAGCACCATCATCACACTCACCACACAGAGAAGCACCATCATCACACTCACCACATACGGAAGCACCATCATCACACTCACCACACAGTGAAGCACCATCATCACACAATGATAACTTCACAAAATATGACAGCTGAGGATGACCTGATCACGAGATCGGAGGTTGACGAGTTCCACAACAGTTTAAATAATGAGTTGCTTAATGCACAAAGGCAGAACATACCATAAATAAAATCGTGTCAAACAACAATGACCCTAAATTAATAATTAATTATTTAAAGACTATTATTGGACAAAGGAAGGCTATAGGTAGGAGAATAAATCGTGGTGAAGTTTACCTCCGAGAATATTATAAGGTATTGGCCAGTAGGGTTAAGACCGAGATAAGAAAAGCAAAGATGAATAATGAACTGAAGGTAGCAAGGGAGGCGAAGTCAAACACCAAGGGATTCTTCCAAATGTATCATACTAAAACGCGAGACAAGATTTGACTAACAAACTCAGATACCGGCGAGTTAACGGATAATGACAAGACTAATCCTGGGCATTAGAAACCTTGAGAGACGTAGAGTGAGGGGCGATATGATCGAGGTGTATAAATGGAAGTCAGGGCTACACAAAGGGTGATATAACAATGGTACTCAAACTATCCAACCAGGAGCGAACTCGTAACAATGGTTTTCAATTAGTCAAATTTAGATTTAGGCGCGAGATAGGTAAAAATTTGTTTGGAAATAGAGTAGTGGACGAGTGGAACAAGTTACCGAACATCATCAGCAACTCGAATACGCTGGTTAGCTTCAAACATAGGTTGGATGGATATATGAGCAATAGGGGTTGGGTGTAAACGGGACTGCCCAGTGTGGCCCAATAGGCGCGCTGCAGTTTCCTCCATTCTATGTTCTACCACCACCCACTCTTCCCCTTACCCTTATACCACAACCCCCCTCCCCCTTACCCTCCTACCACCACCCTTATCCTCCTACCACTAGCACCCCTTACCCCTCCCCCCACTGAAAAAAAAACAACCGCCTGTCTTCGAAAATAAGATCAAAGTGTGAAAAAGAACTCGTGTTAAGCAGGAGAGATAGCTTGTTCGTCTGAGGCCAAGTACCTGCCGCTTCCTCGTTCTATCAGGCCAGATCATCCAAGTCAGGGGAAAAGTCTCGCTGTTAACCTGGACTAGTGTAGAGTTGAGTATTCATAGGTCAGAGATAAGAGCGAGTGGGCGAGATAATGCAGAGAGAGTTCAGATGATACAGCAAGGTGAGAGGGAAAGAGTGAGAGAAGGGGTGAGAGGGAGGGAGGGAGGTAAGGTAGGGGAAGCGAGGCGAGAGGGAAAGAGTGAGGGAAGGGGTGAGAGGGAGGGAGGGAGGTAAGGTGGGGGAAGCGAGGTGAGAGGGAAAGAGTGAGGGAAGGGGTGAGAGGGAGGGAGGGAGGTAAGGTGGGGGAAGCGAGGTGAGAGGGAGGGAGAGAGGTAATATGAGAGGGATGGAGGTAGGGAGACAAGGTGAGAGGAAGGCAAGATGAGTGGGAGACAGGGAGAAAGGAAGGGAGGGAAAGGGAGGAGATGACCATAACCTGTCCTCCCTCAATGATACGCAAATTAGTTCGGCCTCAAGACTTCAAGATTAATATTATTCTATTTTTTTTTAATTATTATTATTATTATTAATATTATAGATAATGATAAAAAGACTAATAATAATAATGATGATAATTAATAATAAGTAAAAGCAACATTAAAGACTTAACAGAAGCACCAGCGGGAAGTTGAGGGTGTGTCACCAGGGCTTTGGACGTGAATCTAATCTAAAAGTTTGAAATCAATAGCTGAAAGCAGTCCACATGACCTCTTAACTTTAAGGTTTATCCATGTTTAACTTGTAGCCTTGACCTCTGACCGATCCCCACCCAACACGGGCGGCACTCGAGGAGGACCTGAGAAGCAGCAGACCTCAAGCGTGACAGTTTGGAGGGTTTGTTTTGAGTGGTCGAGTCATCCTCCAAGTGATAGATTACTCAGGATGTATTGTGAAATTTTTGGATCACCTGAAGATTAGCCACCCCAGCTTACCTTAAGATTAACCACCTTAATGTTAACCTATCCTAATCTAAACTAATTTAACCTAAACTAACCTAACTTAACCTAACCTACCCTAATCCAAGCCAATTTAACTTAACCTAACCTAACTTAACCTAACCTACCCTAATCTAAACTAATTTAACTTAACCTAACCTAACCAAATCTGACCTAACGTTAACCCTCAGGTAGTACCATTAGGCTGTTTAATCATCAGGTATTCAGAGTTAATTACTAAACAACCCTCGTTGTATTTCCGAGTCGAGGCTGAATCTTCGTCATTACCTGGCCGATCTTTTTTTCACAATTATCATCTTGTTTAACACCCCCCTCACCCCCTCACACTCCCCCCTTCACCCCCTCACCCCCTCACACTCCCCCCTTCACCCCCCTCACCCCCCTCACCCCCTCACACTCCCCCCTTCACCCCCTCACCCTCCTCACCCCCCTCACACTCACCCCTTCACCCCCTCACCCCCCCTTCACCCCCTCACCCCACACTAGCCAGACAGTATCAGGTCATGAGTACAGGCACCAGATCTTCCTGAATAGAATACAAATGCTCTCCCACGTTAAACAGCTCTGATAAGTAACTCGTATGCCTCTTCATTTATTACCGTCTGTGTGCTGTCTGTCTGTCTCTTTAGTTCCGCATGTATTAGCTCAGTGGTCCACATAACGGCATCCAAAATATATGATGAGCGGCCGACTAAGGTAAGATAAGGTTGTTTGAACACTTGATGCAGCAAACACCTAATCTGATACTCTGTGTAAGGCCGGGAAGAATTATACAGTACCTGGCAGCTGGCAACACACACACACACACACACACTACATGTAATGAGAGATTCAGGATATGTTCATTTTTCTTTTATCTCTCTTCGTCATCATCATCATCATCATCACCAGTATCCTTATTATCATCATTATCACGTTTACCAGTGACATGGAGATTATTACCTAACTGATGGTGAAGAGAGAGAGAGAGTCACTACAGTTCCGTCTCCTGATGCCACGCCTCTACCCCACTACACCAGGTGAAGGATCACTCCTCTCTACTTCCCTCACAACACTTATCGATATTAACATCACTGAATTGAACTCCTCTCAGTGTGAGGAAGAGTGATGAACAACATTGACTGCAGTGCCACTATATGCAGAGGGCCGTGTATACACATCCTGTATACACACAGACGTGTATAAACACAGCCGTATTCATACATCAACATGTGTACCTACCCAGGTGTTCAACAGCCCCGTGTGTACATAGTCAACACTTCACGTACTAGCGACCTGTTCGTCTGGTATCGGGGAGCCGGGCGTGGCGTTGACCGACCCGAGTTGTACGGCTTGTCCACCTTCCGGGGAGGAGGGCTTGTCTGGCTTACGTGTGGGGGCGAGGGAGGGGGAGAGTACGTGAGAGAGGAGGGGAGTGTTGGGGTGAAGGGAGAGAAGGTAAGGGGGGAAGGTAGAGGAAAGGTGTGAAAGAAGAGGAGTAAAGGGGGGGGGGGGAGGGGAAAGGGTCACACCAAGAAGTTAGTAGAAGAAAGGTTACATTTGGATAGTCGAAGGTTAGGTTAGGTTAGGTTAGGTTAGTCTGTGTCCTGGGTTAGGATTTTGGTATTAGCAAGACATAAAACAGATTAATTACTCAGGAACCAACACACACACACAAACAGTCATCACAATCACGGCCAGAGTCACGTCTCGCCAGCCATCACTCGTGTAGCCGTGAATCACTGACTCGCGAAATGAATGTTGTAAACTGCATTGCTCTGAGAGAACCTTCTGTAACAGCACCGTCAAGATTAGGTTAGGTTAGCTGTTATTGGTTAGGTTAGTTTATTTCAGGGTAGGTTTATATTTATATCAGGTTAGGTTAAGTTAGGTTAGTATAGAGTAGGTAAAGATAATATTTGTTTTGGTTAGGTTAGGTTAGGTTAGCTCAGCTCATTAGGTGACATACACAGGGATGCCAAATCTTCAGGTGATTACTTATTTCATCTCTATTACAATTTTCACCTGATTATCTCCGCCTTCAACGACACTAACACTGACGAAGGAGGCGATGAGGGAGGGAGGGCGTCACTGCTCCCTCCGTCTGTATCTCTAAGGGCACTGGAAACGAATGCCCGGATTTGGTTTTATGACCTTTTAAATTCAAGGC
This sequence comes from Homarus gammarus, assembly GCA_958450375.1. NCBI lineage: Eukaryota > Metazoa > Arthropoda > Malacostraca > Decapoda > Nephropidae > Homarus > Homarus gammarus. The sequence goes on along the minus strand of CAUDMG010003694.1, from coordinate 1,700,405 downwards.
ATTTTTTTCGATGAGAACCTTACCTTACCTTACCTTACCTAACCTAACCTAACCTTACCTTACCTTACCTTACCTAACCTAACCTAACCTAACCTAACCTAGACCAACCACTGACACTTTTTGTTGGTGAGGTCACAAGCAGAAGGTCAAGGTCACCACTGAAATATGTACCACAGGTGTGAGTTGACCCGTCGTTGGTGTGTAGTCTAGTTTATAGAGCAGCCAGGGGTCAGGAGGGGGTTAAAGAGGGGTGAGGAGTTTAGGAGGGGGTGAAAGGGAGTGTAAAGGGTGAAAGGGGGGGTGATTGAGAGGGAGTAAGGGGTAGTTAAGAAGGCTGAATGGAAACGGGAGTGGGGTGGAAGAGTGGGGTGATGGGGGAGGGGTGCAGGAGGTGGAGAGATATGCCCACTTCACCTGTTATAGCCACTTCTTCGACTCCTTCTACACGTTGTCATAACCTGGTCACGTAGGAATTCGGTCAACTCCAAATGTCTCCTGCATTCCTCTACACACGAACACCTTATCTGCAAACACGAGATGAAGAGCCATGGACCAGGGGTTAGGTTAGGTTAGGTTATATTAGGTTAGGTTAGGTTAGACGAGATTCACAAAGGTTAGTAAGATTAACTTTCTTCGTAACTAAAGGTATAAGAATGCACTTAATTATTAGACTTAAAAGAACCACAAAATAATGTCTAACAATGGTGTCAATATTATACAGAGACTCGACCTTACCTAGTGAACAGTACACGATGATATGTACTCTCTCTCTCTCTCTCTCTCTCTCTCTCTCTCTCTCAACACAAGAATAGAGAGAGAAAGCTCCATTGAAAAGAGAAAACACATTCATGACACAAAGAGAAAGGGAAGAGTGAAAGTGGTGTCAGTGTGTGGACTTACCTGTACTCTCTACCTTGATGACCTACCTGGTGGTGGGGGGGGGGGGGGGGGAGTTCACAGGTAAGCTAGTGTTGACTTCGGGTTATGTCACAGTGTATAAACTCAGTGTTAGTGGTCTGTTAATTATTATTTGTTTAATTAAATTTATAAGGTATTTGATAATAATGGTAATAATAAATTTGAAAATAATAATAATAATGATAATAATAACAATAATAATAATAATAATAATAATGATAATAATAACAATAATAATAATAATAATAATAATAATAATAATAAAAAACTCAGATAAACAGTAAATAGCAAGTAAATAATATTAACTTTCATAATCAATATAAATAATAGTTCATCCATAACAAATCCTTCAAAATTAAAAAAAAACAAAGTAGTGTGGTAGGATGGCTTCGTATAGATGTGAAGAAGTATTTGGTAATATAACAACTGCAGTCTGAGGTGAAGCTGTGTTCTCTCTCTCTCTCTCTCTCTCTCTCTCACGTACCAACCTTGGGAATTGGGAGGCTGTGATTATTTGGTGTACGTGAGTGTGGGGAGGGCAGTGTGGGAAGGTGTGGGGAGGGCGGTGTGGGAAGGTGGGGGGTGAGGGAGGGTGGGAAGGTATGGGGGGGGGAGGGTGAGGGAAGGTGTGGGGTGGGGGGGTGGTGAGAGTGGGGGAAGCTGCTTGTAACACTCTCCCTCAGCTAACTCTCTCCCTATCAACCAATAATAAGGGTTAATCTTTGTATCTCAGCAAGAACATTGCCTCTTGGGGCGTCAGGTGTGTATAAACAGTTCCATACTTGACTGTTTCTCTGAGTTGATGTATTTGTTTTAAGTTGGTGTTTGTTTTTCCTACGTATGTTAAACAGTTGTTATTTTTCTTCTTTATATTGTTGTATATTGTTGTTGTTGTTTTTGTTGTTGTTGTTGTTGTATATTGTTGTTGTTGTTTTTGTTGTTGCTGCTGTTGTTGTTGTATATTGTTGTTTTTGTTTTTGTTGTTGTTTTTGTTGTTGTTGTTGTTGTTGTTGTTGTTGTTGCTGCTGTTGTTGTTGTATATTGTTGTTGTTGTTTTTGTTGTTGTTTTTGTTGCTGTTGTTCTTGTTGTTGTTCTTGTTGTTCTTGTTGTTGTTACATAAGAACATAAGAAAATAAGGAGTCTGCAATAGGCCGGTTGGTCTGTGCATGGCAGCTCCTGTCGAGAGTTACTACCACTCTATCATCCATGAATCTATCCAGCCTCCTTTTGAAACTTTCCAGAGTTCCAGCACTTACTGCAAAGTTGCTAAGCTTGTTCCACTCGTCCACCACCCTATTTGTGAACCATTTCCTTCCTATCTCCCTCCTAAACCTAAACTTATCCAACTTAAATCCGTTGCTACGAGTCCTATCCTGCTCGGATATTATAAGAACTTTATCTATATCCCCTTTATTGATTCCCTTCACACACTTTAATACTTCTATCATGTCTCCCCCTCGCTCTTCGTCTTTCTAGGGAATGCAAGTTAAGTTTCTTTAACCTATCCTGATATGGAAGGTTTCTAAGTCCCGGAATCATTTTCGTCATTCTTCGCTGCACCGACTCTAGTGAATTTATATCCATTCTATAATAGGGGCACCAGAACTGAACCGCATAATGGAGGTGTGGCCTGACTAGCGCAAGATATAGTTGCAATAAGACCTCTGCACTCTTGTTACTTACACTTCTAGATATAAAACCCAATACTCTGTTTGCCTTATTTCGAACATTAACGCACTGTTTTCTAGGCCGTAGGTCCGGGCTTACAAGTACCCCTAGGCCTCTTTCACAAGTCGACTTCTCTAGGTTGATGTTGTTAAGGCTGTATACATTGTCAGTATTTGTTCTTCCAATATCAAGTACGCTGCACTTGCTGGTGTTGAATTTCATTTGCTGTTGTGGTCGTTTTTGTTGTTATTGCTGTTGTTGTTGTTGTTGTTGTTTTTGTTGTTGTTGTTGTTGTTGTTGTGTTGTCTGTTATGGGCATGTAAACAGTGTAGAAGTTTGTGTTGTTTACGTTTTAAACAAAGAGTTAGTGTTGGTATGTGAAGTGTTCTTGTCAGTGTAAGGCAACACAGCTACCGGAATATACATAGAACAAAACACTCTGATATCTACCTTACCTTATTGACCTACCTGTAATATATAACACCTGAGTATAGTTTAGTTATACCACATTTTCCTTATATATCATTAACCTATATTTGTCTAAGCATCTCTGTTATATAGCTGAGTGTTGTTAGCGTGTTATAACTTCTGGTGTTGTGGGAGTGAGAGGTGGGGGGGGGGGGTGAAGGCCTTATAACTTCTGGTGTTGTGGATGTGAGAGGTGACGGGGTGGGGGGGGAGGGGTGAAGGCCTCAGCGTGTTGGACTGGTGTTTCTAATATCTTCTACTTGACTGTGAATTAAATAATACCATTATGGTTTCAACAGATAATAGTAACGAGAACAAAATATTTACTTATGTCCATATTTATTTATAGAGAAGTGTGTGTGTCGGGGGTATGGGTGTGTGTCGGGGGTATGGGTGTGTGTCGGGGGTATGGGTGTGTGTCGGGGGTATGGGTGTGTCGGGGGTATGGGTGTGTGTCGGGGGTATGGGTGTGTGTCGGGGGTATGGGTGTGTGTCGGGGGTATGGGTGTGTGTCGTAGGTATGGGTGTGTGTCGGGGGTATGAGTGTGTGTGTGTGTATGTGTGTAGGTGTGTGCATGCTAATTAAGACCAGGTCAGCAGGCGGTGGTGTATACTACGGTGTTATAGAACATTACTTATTATCCTTGACAACTAAGCCTGAGTACAATTTAAGAAATAGAGCTGTATCGCTGTATCGCTGTACCAAACAACCCACCTGCAAGTGTGTGTACTCTGTGGGAGTGGAGGTATGTGGGAGAGGGCATCTGGCGCTCTCCCACGCTCTCACCTGGGAAGAGAAGGACCCTAATTCACAGCGCTGATCAAAACACTAACTGGCATTCAAGGTGAGGGGTCCATTGGGCCATCTTTGTGGCCGCCGGACCGTGGAGGTGTGTGTGTGGTGGTGTGTGTGGAGGTGTGTGGTGGTGGTGGTGGCGGTGTGTGGAGGTGTGTGGTGGTGGTGGTGTGTGGTGGTGTGTGTGGAGGTGTGTGTGTGGTGTGTGTGTGTGTGGTGGTGGTGGTGTGTGGTGGTGGTGTGTGGAGGTGTGTGGTGGTGGTGGTGGTGGTGTGTATAGGTGTGTGGTGGTGATGGTAGTGTGTGGAGGTGTGTGGTGGTGGTGGTGGTGTGTGGTGGTGTGGTGGTGTGTGGTGGTGGTGTGTGGTGGTGGTGGTGGTGGTGTGTGGTGGAGGTGTGTGGTGGTGGTGGTGGTGGAGGTGTGTGGTGGTGGTGGTGTGTGTGGTGGTGTGTGGTGGTGGTGTGTGGTGGTGGTGGTGTGTGGTGGTGGTGGTGGTGGTGTGTGGTGGTGGTGGTGTGTGGTGGTGGTGGTGGTGGTGTGTGGAGGTGTGTGTGTGTGGTGTGTGTGGTGGTGTGTGGTGGTGGTGGTGGTGTGGTGGTGTGTGGTGTGTGGTGGTGTGTGGTGTGGTGGTGGTGGTGGTGTGTGGCGGTGGTGGTGGTGTGTGGTGGTGGTGGTGTGTGGTGGTGTGTGGTGGTGGTGGTGGTGTGTGGTGGTGTGTGGTGGTGGTGGTGGTGGTGGAAGTGTGTGGTGGTGGTGGTGGTGTGTGGTGGTAGTGTGTGGTGGTGGTGGTGGTGTGTGGTGGTGTGTGGTAGTGTGTGGAGGTGTGTGGTGGTGGTGGTAGTGTGGCGGTGGTGGTGTGTGGTGGTGGTGGTGGTAGTGTGTGGAGGTGTGTGGTGGTGGTGGTAGTGTGGCGGTGGTGGTGGTGTGTGGTGGTGGTGGTAGTGTGTGGAGGTGTGTGGTGGTGGTGGAGGTGTGTGGCGGTGGTGGAGGTGTGTGGTGGTGGTGGAGGTGTGTGGTGGTGGTGGTGGAGGTGTGTGGTGGTGGTGGTGTGTGGTGGTGGTGGTGGTGTGTGGTGGTGTGTGGTGGTGGTGGAGGTGTGGTGGTGGTGGTGGTGGTGTGTGGTGGTGGAAGTGTGTGGTGGTGGTGGTGGTGTGTGGTGGTGTGTGGTGGTGGTGGTAGTGTGTGGAGGTGTGTGGTGGTGGTGGTGGTGTGTGGTGGTGTGTGGTAGTGTGTGGAGGTGTGTGGTGGTGGTGGTAGTGTGGCGGTGGTGGTGGTGTGTGGTGGTGGTGGTAGTGTGTGGAGGTGTGTGGTGGTGGTGGTAGTGTGGCGGTGGTGGTGGTGTGTGGTGGTGGTGGTAGTGTGTGGAGGTGTGTGGTGGTGGTGGAGGTGTGTGGCGGTGGTGGAGGTGTGTGGTGGTGGTGGTGGTGTGCGGTGGTGGTGGTGGAGGTGTGTGGTGGTGGTGGTGGAGGTGTGTGGCGGTGGTGGTGGTGTGTGGTGGTGGTGGAGGTGTGTGGCGGTGGTGGAGGTGTGTGGTGGTGGTGGAGGTGTGTGGCGGTGGTGGTGGTGGAGGTGTGTGGTGATGGTGGTGGTGGTGGAGGTGTGTGGCGGTGGTGGTGGTGTGTGGTGGTGGTGGAGGTGTGTGGCGGTGGTGGAGGTGTGTGGTGGTGGTGGTGGTGATGGTGTGTGTGTGTGTGTGTGGTGATGTCGCCATATATGTGATGGTGATGATGGTGTGGTAGTGTTAGGCCGTGATGTCTGGTAGCTCTCTGCGGTGATGATGTGTGGTGATGTTGTGTGATGAAACTGTGAAGGAATAGGCGTGTGTGGTGGTGCGGTGAGTGGGGGATTATGCAGTTCAGTTCTGGTCACCGTACTACAGAATAGATATAGAATCCTTAGAGAGAATTCAGAGGAGAATGACAAGACTAATCCCGGGCATTAGGAACCTTGAGTACAGAGACAGGTTAAAGCATTTTAATTTGCACTCCCTCGAGAGACGTAGAGTGAGGGGCGATATGATCGAGGTGTATAAATGGAAGTCGGCTAAACAAAGGGTGATATATCAAAGGTACTCAAACTGTCCAACTAGGAGCGAACTCGTAACAATGGTTTTACATAAGACAAATTTTGATTTAGGCGCGAGATAAGTAAACATTGGTTTGGAAATAGACTAGTGGAAGAGTGGAACAAGTTACCAAACATCATCATTAACTCGAACACGCTGATAGCTTCAAACATAGGTTGGACGGATATATGAGCAATAGGGGTTGGGTATAAACGGGGGTACCTGATATGAGCCAGTAAGTCCGCTGTAGTTTCCTCCATTCCTATGTTCTTATGTTCTTACTACTACTACTTCTATTACTACTATTAACACCACTACCCTTGCTACTACCAATACCATCACGACTATCACCGTCGAGAACCTTGCATCCAGTACGACCTTTTCTTTCCCTTCCACACGACCCCCCCCCACCCAAGTACCACCACGATATACCTTCAATACTGCCTACCCCTCATCAGTACGACCCCTACCCCCCCCCCCTCCCACACACACGAGAGGGAGGGGGGGCACCACTAAGTGTTACACGTACACATACTTAAAGGCTTTACTGGCGGTCCTTAACGCGGATGACACTCGTGAGGAGAACTTTTGGTGATGATCAAGGAACACCTCTCGTCCCTGGAGGCCTAACTCGAACGATGGTTAGGCATCTCATAGCATTGTATTGATACTTATTTCTCAAACCCAAAATCTGTATCCAATCAGAACTCAAAAACCATCAACAAATATTGACAAATGAATCCCAACTCATTGTTTACATCAACCAATACAAAGGAATATTTTGTGACTTAATATCAAAAGGTCAAAAGTTAATAATAGAATAAAAAAAATAGACTAATTGAATGTAGATAGAATATAAATAACACAGAAATGTAAGTAAGAGAATAATGGTTTTTGACAAGGAGAACAAGCGGCGTATGTCAGGGCGAGGTGGTGGCGTTAGTCGGGTGGAATATGAGAGAGAGAGAGAGAGAGAGAGAGAGAGAGAGAGAGAGAGGACACAGGAAGCACCCCCCCCCCTCCTCCTCTCTACATATGTATGAGAGAGGCGTCACCACCACTCTTTGTTTTATGGTATTACGCTTCTGTCACCCGTTCACTCCCTCTGTTAACGGCAGTGCTGAGTGAAGGCAATAGTCACATCCATACACCTTAACTCCCATTGACTTATACATATATACACACAAGTATTATGTATAAAGGAAGGACGTACGTTTATACATACATTGAAATATACATAGGAGAAAATTGTAAATAGAAATATACATAAATCTAAATCTATATAGATATTGGAGTAATGTTTATTTATACGTTAACACATAAATGTATATATATAGAAGGAATATACATTGTGAGAGAGAGAGAGAGAGTTTACAAATAACAATATGTACATTTTGAGTTATGTGAGATGAGTAAAATTTAAAGAAATATTTGCTGTTGTATTTGTTGTGTTGTGTGAATTAAAACATGAGTGTTTATGATACTGATACTGTGTGTGTGTGTGTGTGTGTGTGTGTGTGTGTGTCAGGCTTAATGCTCTAGTTCTGTCTCTCTTTCTCTCTCTCTCTCTCCCTCCTCTCTCTGTTATTCATTCTTCTCTCTTTCTCTCTTTTATTCTTTCTCTCTTGTTCTCTTATTCTGTTTTTGAGTCTGGTCTTCGTACTCTCTCTCTCTCTCTCTCTCTCTCTCTCTCTCTCTCTCTCTCTCTCACCACCCGTCACAAAACGTCCTTGTAGTACAATACGCATTACGGCCACTCTACTACTATTACTACGCCGCCACCAGCCACACTTTACGCCTAACGCTCCACTTAACGCAATTTCTTACTTCTCAACTAAATCTCTAGTTGAGTGATGCGTAAATACGGAAACTTTTCTCTTTGTGAGGAAACTTCAAATAAAATTGTCAAAGTGAATTTTTTTCTTCGCCTACAGCGCCCCAATAGCGAAAGTTTGTGCGTAATGGTAAGGGGTTACGCACGTTCTTATGTAAAAGTTTAAGGGCTTACGCACGCTCTTACGCATAACTTTAAGGTTATACGCATGCTCTGACGCATAAATAAAGCCATACATACGATCGTAACGCAAAGTATTATGGGCATACATACACACACTTACACTCAGGTTATACACACACTTACACTCAGGTTATACACACACTTACACTAAGGTTATACACACACTTACACTCAGATTATACACACACTTACACTCAGATTATACACACACTTACACTCAGATTATACACACACTTACACTCAGACTATACACACACTTACACAGTGACATCTGAAGGGTGTGGCCCACTTGACACACTGTTTTCCTCTCTGAGTGTGAGTATGATACTGTCCAGGGTAGACACGCTTACAGGTACAGTCAGGGGATACAGTTACGGTCAATAGGTAGAGTTACAGTCTAGGGAGGTAGAGTTTCAGTCAAGGGGTTAGAGTTACAGTCAAGGGAGGTAGAGTTACAGTCAAGGGGTAGAGTTACAGTCATGGGGTAGAGTTACAGTCAAGGGGTAGAGTTACAGTCAAGGGGTAGAGTTACAGTCATGGGGTAGAGTTACAGTCAAGGGGGTAGAGTTACAGTCAAGGGAGGTAGAGTTACAGTCAAGGGGTAGAGTTACAGTCATGGGAGGTAGAGTTACAGTCAGGGAGGTACAGTTACAGTCAGGGAGGTAGAGTTACAGTCAAGGGGGGTACAGTTACAGTCAAGGGGGTAGAGTTACAGTCAAGGGGTAGAGTTACAGTCAAGGGGTAGAGTTACAGTCAAGGGGTAGAGTTACAGTCATGGGGTAGAGTTACAGTCAGTAGATACAGTTACATTTATATACAGTTACAATTACATTACAAACAGTTTTATATACAGTCACATATGAGGTGAAAAATAATTAAACCAAAGACAAATAAAGTATAACAAACACACAAATAATAAATGAACAAATTAAAGCAAATAAACATATCCATACAAACAAAAACAAACAAGAAACATCTCATTTAAAAGCAAAAATTAAATCTATGAATTCCGAATTGTTTATTTTTCTTTGATTTGTTGTTTATTGTCGAGAGAGAGAGAGAGAGAGAGAGAGAGAGAGAGAGAGAGAGAGAGACTACTGAAGACATTTTGCACTTGAAAAACAAAACTGAGAAAGAAAAGAGGAAGAAGAAAGAAGAAAGAAGGAAGAAGAGATATGAAGGAAAAGGAAAAGAGTGAGAGGGAGTAAGGAGTAATAAAGAGGAGAATTGAGGGAGAGGAAGAGCCAGCCAGAACACTGATGATGACCAAAGATAAGAAGAAATTATTGCCTATTTGTCAGTTCCACGTTCGTTCAGGGTGCCGGAGGTAGAGTGAGGGGTCTGGGAGGTAAAGTGAGGGGTCTGGGAGGTAGAGTGAGGGTCTGGGAGGTAGTGAGGGGTCTGGGAGGTAGAGTGAAGGGTCTGGGAGGTAGAGTGAGGGGTCTGGGAGGTAGAGTGAGGGGTCTGGGAGGTAGAGTGAAGGGTCTGGGAGGTAGAGTGAGGGGTCTGGGAGGTAGAGTGAGGGGTCTGGGAGGTAGAGTGAGGGGTCTGGGAGGTAGAGTGAGAGGTCTGGGAGGTAGGGTGAGGGACTGGGAGGTAGAGTGAGGGGACTGGGAGGTAGAGTGAGGGGTCTGGGAGGTAGAGTGAGGGGTCTGGGAGGTAGAGTGAGGGGTCTGGGAGGTAGAGTGAGGGTCTGGGAGGTAGTGAGGGGTCTGGGAGGTAGAGTGAAGGGTCTGGGAGGTAGAGTGAGAGGTCTGGGAGGTAGAGTGAGGGGTTTGGGGAGACTTGTGACCGAGTCTAGTTTCTCTCTCTCTCTCTCTCTCTCTCTCTGTCAGAAAGTATGGCAGTATTTTCGTTGTATGTTTCTGTATATTTATGGCCAATATATCAGTAGTGGAGTATGTTTACGGACATGTACGTGAACCCGCGTGTGTGTATATCCAAGAATTTTACTTTTATACATTTATATATCCTTGTATAAATAAATATATATATATAATGTACCACTGTATATCACAACAAGAGTGTATATTTACTAATGACTTGAAGGGCATTTGTATATAGAGTAATATAAACTAGTATATTTCTCTTAAACAGTCATGTATGCGTGGTTAATTTGCATACATGAATACGTGTGCCACAGTTCTTGGTAAACTCCTTCGGTAACTGCGATACAGGAAGCCCGGACTGTATTTTTACATAAAGGAGGAGAAGAAAGCGGGTGTGGAGAGCTACGGGCGGCCAGCTGAGGGCTTTTGCTTGTTCTACGAGTGAAAATTATCCTGAGGGGAGACCAGTTATGGCCTCTGAGTTAACCCAAAACAAAAAGGGTGGTTCTTTTAGCGTCTGGATTCAACTATATAACTTAACTAACGGGGCTGTTTAGTCATTATGGTCTAATAGTTGTTTGTGATATATAATGGACACTAATGGGGTGCTGAGCCCTAATGGATATAACCTTAGCTTCCTGTTCTAAGGGAGAGGGGGGGGGGGGGGAGGTTGGCGTGTGTCTGGGGTAATCCTAGTCGACCCAGGTTTGATTGGGTACCTGAGATTCGATGGGAAAGTGAAGGTTGTTGAGTGAAGTGTTGTACACGCTGGCCCTTTTGCTTACAGTGAGTCGTTACTACTCTATAATTTTTGAGATTCGCAAAATATAATTAATGACACTATGCAAAATGGACGAGCGATTGAATTGTTTCCACGGGGTGAAGAGGATTTGCCAGGCGTTGATGATTGCTCACACTGGCGCTGTCTTATGGCAGAAGTTTTAGGTGGTGGTGGAGTCACCCTCATTCTCTCTCTCATTCTCTCTTTCTCTTATTCCCTCCCTCTCCCTCTCTTTAATTCTCTCACATTTTCTCTCTCTCTCACCGGCGGAATTCCTTAATTTATCATTTACCTCGCGTCCTAAGCCAGACAGGGGCCGGAATCTCCAACATTCACACGCCAGAATATCCCGTAGAAGAGACAGTAACACGCCTTTAATTTCACTCAACAATTTTGACACTATTTTCGCCTCCATCTTTGTGTCGTTGCTTGAGTGAACCAGTTAGATACATTTTCACATTACCAGTTAAGAGAAAAAAAAATAACTTACGAACTTTAATGAATTTTATCTTTTGATGGAAATATAACTTACTTTTTTTGTATTGTTTTATTTGCTAGTTAAAGGGGGAGAAGTATGGTTATATGTCCAGTTAAGGGGAAGATGTATGGTTATATGTCCAGTTAAGGGGGAGATGTATGGTTATATGTCCAGTTAAGGGGAAGATGTATGGTTGTATGTCCAGTTAAGGGGGAGATGTATGGTTATATGTCCAGTTAAGGGGAAGATGTATGGTTATATGTCCGGTTAAGGGGGTCACTTATCCGGAATTATCTCATTAACCATTATAGTCATCAACAGTTTAACACTCAACCTCATCCAGTTATACCGGAAACACTCACGTGACATGATGTAAACCTGACCTCAAATAATCTGGTATAGGATGATACATTCGTGACCTCTGACCTCGAGTGATGGGGGTATTAGGTCACTGTAAATACAAATCTGACCTTTTATGCCTTGGTATTACCTAATCTAACCTTACCTTACCTTACCTTACCTTACCTTACCTTACCTGGTATCACGAGGAATACAAACTTGATTTAATTTAGTTTGTAAATACTTGAAATACCTGTGACTTTTGACCTTTGACCTTGCCAATATTATCACTGGCAGTGACTTCATATGAACTTGTACCAACGAAAACAAAACGTGATTTTAGACCCACTATGACTCATCGTGACCCACTGTGACCCCCTGTTAGACCTACCCTGATCCACTGTGACCCAACATAGCCCACCATGACCCACCGTGACCCACCTTGGCCATGTTCCATCTTAAGTTTGACCTCCAAGTAATCTAATTCGACCCAATACTAATATGGTTCGACTTGAAGAAACCCAGTTTAGTTCCGTCTTGTCCTGACCCGACGATGTCTTCTCCGTTTGATTTGGCTTCCTTCTTCCCTTCCTTCCTTCCTTCCTTCCTTCCTTCCTGCTTTCCTTCCTTTTCCGATTCGGTTTTCTCGTAATTCGAAACAGCTCCGCCTTCGGCCTGGCCTGACCTGACTCCTCCTCCCTGTGCCCCTCCCAGGCGAGGAGTTGAGAGGACCACAGGAGGGCGTGTTCATCCTCCGAAAACTTGTGGGGCAAGCGACCTTTTACCACACAAACTTTCTGAAAGCTTTCCCCATCGCTCTGTCTGTCTGTCTGTCTGTCTGTCTGTCTGTCTGTTTCCACCTTTACATGTAACCGTAACCTCGGTGTGTGTGTTGAATGGTGAAAGGTTAGGTTAGGTTAGGTTAGGTTAGGTTACGTTATGTTAGGTTAGGTTAGGTTAGATTACGTTACGTTTGGTTAAGTAAATATCTTCTGAACATCTGGTGAGAAAAGTAAATTATATATAAACATTATAGTTTAAACAAATGTATGGAGGAGAGTAATTGACAGTCACATAAACATTATCCTTAGTATGAATGTAGATATTAACACAAAGACTCATTGATTTATTAATATTTAAATCATTACTATTAATACATTAGCATATTGAAGTATATATACAGTGTATACGGTGTGCGGTGGTGAAGTGGATACAACGTTGTCCTACTGTATTCTGGTTCGCACCCAAGGCACCTCTATCTTAACCTAACCTAACCAAATATTAATTAGGCAGGATTTAGTCATATCAAGAACACGAAGGATGAAATCAGTTTACCCACACTGGCACACATTTCCAACACGTTATAACATCAATAACAAACTGCTATCATTCTGTTGCAGGAGACATTTTGCAATATAGGGGTTATTCTGACGTGTGTGTGTGTGTGTAGTGTGTGTGTGTGTGTGTGTATGTGTGTGTGTGCGTGTGTGTACCAGGTAGTGTAGCTAAGAACAATAACTTCATATTCACTAACAACTTCCTATCTTAAGTTATTATATAATTCCAAAGAAAATATTAATAACAATAATTGATAAGTAATAAACAAAAAATAGCTAATGCAAGAAATATTTTAATAAATAAATAAATGAAACAAAATTTCGAAAGATTTATTCTGTTTAGGAAGAGTCGGTGTCAATATTACGTAAACTGGATTTAGTCTGTCTGTCTGTCTGTCTGTCTGTCTATTATCTATCTATCGTCTGTTTTCTCTCTTTACCCTCTCTCTCTCTCTCTCTCTCTCTCTCTCTCTCTCTCTCTCTCTCTCTCTCTCTCTCTCTCCTCATATCAGCCCACCTTGTTTACCCGGGTCAGGACGAAGCATTACCAAAACACGTCCCAGCCATTCAGTGTGCACCTGCCCCAACACCTTCATTAGCATGGCTTACCTGTATATGACACGCCACGCCACTGTTGGTAAACACGACGTCAGCGTAATGAAGGAGGCAGTACGGACTTAAGTTAAAGACAGGATAGATGGATGGGTTGGTGGATAGATGGATGGGTTGGTGGATAGATGGATGGGTCGGTGGATGGATGGATGGGTCGGTGGATAGATGGATGGGTCGGTGGATGGATAGATGGGTTGGTGGATGGATAGATGGGTCGGTGGCTGGATGGGTGGGTCGGTGGATGGATGGATGGGTCGGTAGATAGATGGATGGGTTGGTGGATGAAAGGATGGGTTGGTGGATAGATGGATGGGTTGGTGGATAGATGGATGGGTCGGTGGCTGGAAGGATGGATGATGCATTTGATGAACGGATGGATAGACAGATAGACGAATAAATAGATTTGATGGATAGATGGATGGATGAATAGATAGATAGATGGACTGAGAAATTGACAGATAGATTAATATATAGACGGATGGATAGATAATTTTGTTTAATGTATTAAGTAAATGAAGGTAGAGGAGAGAGAGAGAGAGAGAGAGAGAGAGAGAGAGAGAGAGAGAGAGTCGAGAATAAACAGGAGAATGAAGTAATTAAAAGAGAACAGAGAGAGTGAAGTGAGTTAAGTAAACAGAGGGAGAAATGGAGGAGGAGGAAGAAACAAGGGAATGAAATAATGTGGATAATGAGGGAAATGAACGCGAATGAGACGAGGGGGAGAGACAATAAAGAGGAATAAGACGCAGGTAAGAGAGTATTGGTCAAGGATGGCACTATAGAGAGCTTTATAGTGATGTACAGTGCCTTGATAGTGACCTTGGTGGCACTCTTAACTGGTGTGTGTGTGTGAAGGGGACTCTGGGGACGTACATCTCAGTGTTACTTATTTCTACTTGGTTAAATAAAATGAATTATGACTGAATAATAAATTAGGGGTGGAGGAGAGGGTGTGTCAGCGTACTACTACTACTACTACTACTACTACTACTACTATTACTACTACTAATAATAATAATAATAAAGGATATTAAAATTTGAAAATTATCCAGATTTTCAAGGTGATAAAATCGGGAAAATATTTACACCTGTATGAAGTAAAAAAATATATTCACAAAACTCCAAAAAAAAATAATAGTAATAATAAAAACTTGACACTGAATAAAATAAACTGGCAAAAGAGCATTCCAGAAGTTGGTAAAAATGGGAGTGTTGAAATCTGGAAATCTGTGAAATCCATAAGTTTGGCAAAGCTCTTCCTCTGGAGACGTAACTCAGCCCAAAAGTATTGCTGGAGAACGACTTGAGAATTACGACTAATATTTATGGTTTTCCTTATATGTAGGGGAGGGGGGGGGGAGTTACGACAGTATTAGGTAAATGAACACGAAGGGGTGTATTTATAGGAGGGGGGGGGATGAGAGGGAAGGGGGTGGCCTGGGTGAGAGGGATGGGAGTTGGTGGAGGGGGGGGGTAGGAGATATACTCTTATAAACTGACAATAATTACGGTTGTATTTTCTTTTCAATTTTTTTTATCTTTTGTTAATTGATTTGTTTTGTTCATTTTTTTTTTGTTTTTGTTAATTTATTTTCTATTTATTTGTTTGAGTTATTTTTAATTATCTATTTTTGTTTTTAATTATTAATTGATTATTTTGTATTTCCTTATTTCTTTGTTTATTCATTTATTTGTTTATGAATGAATTAAATCTACGGTGATCAGCTATCTTAGTTTTGCAATGAATAGCGTCTAAACGTTTATCAGTCGTGTAAAATATATTTCAAGGTCCAGTGTTTGATGAGGGGTAACAGAGACATCTTGGATAATTTCCGTCTGTAGTTACCCACTAATTTCTTCCTGGAAATTTTTGGTATATTTCCTAGTTACAAATTTCAACCCAAATAATGAAGTGTTGACAACAGTTACACCTGTGACTATATTAATTAACTCACCTGGGACATGTGGGTGTCAGTATTAATCTACATATCAGATGTATTTTATTAATTTGTTCCTGTAGGTCAAGTTTATACAAGTTTTACGGAACACCTCCACTAAAGGCTCGGTGCTACATAACACCTCTACCATACGGAACATCTGCAGTATAGACTTGGTGCTCCGAAACACCTCCACTAAAGGCTCGGTGCTACGTAACACCTCTACCATACGGAACACCTCCACTAAAGGCTCGGTGCTACGTAACACCTCAACCATACGGAACACCTCCACTAAAGGCTCGGTGCTACGTAACACCTCAACCATACGGAATACCTCCAGTGTAGACTTGGTGCTCCGGAATACCTCCACATTTGTTAGTGGTGTAATGTCCGACCCTTGGGTAGTACCTCCAGTTATATACTACACTGTCCTGGTGAACGTGTGTGTTAAGTCAACTCTTATCACCATCGTGTTTGTCAGCCAGTCGTCAGCTGCTGGGACTGGTGAACATATCTTACTGTAGCATTTGTCAGCCACTCGTCAGCTGCTGGGACTGGTGAACATATCTTACTGTAGCATTTGTCAGCCAGTCGTCAGCTGCTGTCACTGGTGAACATATCTTACTATAGTATTTGTCAGCAAGTCGTCAGCTGGGGGCACTGGTAAGAAACACTCACTTGAGAATCACCAACACCAATACCTAGTTACCGTGTTGCCCAGTTACCTTGGCCCACTGTGAGGATGAACCCGAAATTCAGCAACACAACAACAACAGAACAACTTTATACAACACAGTAACGACCATCTGGATAGTTCACACGACTTACAATTACAACACAAGAGGTCGTTAAGAATCATAACATAACCGGACTATATCTAGATTAAGTTATGTCGGGTTAGGTTAAGTTAGATTAGGTTAGATCAGGTTAGTGTAGAGTTAGGCAAGATTAAATTACGTTAGACTAGGTTAACTTAAGTTTTGTTAGGTTAAACAAAGTTAGGTTAAGTTAGGTTACATTAGGTTAGGTTAAGTTAGGTTAGGTTAGGTTAGGTTAGGTTAGGTTAGGTTAAGTTAGGTTACATTAGGTTAGGTTAGGTTAGTTTAGGTTAGGTTAGGTTAGGTTAGTAAAGATCCTATTCATCAGTAGTTTGTATTATCGAAATTTACGAAAACAAAAAAACTACTGTGCAATTATACTTTCTAAGCGTTATAGATAAATATATTAGTTTAAGTATACGAGTATAAGTATAAGTATAAATATAAGGGTATAAGTATATTAACGTGATAACAAGTGTGTAACCCTCTATAACCCAGAGCCCTGCTGTTAACTCCCTATATCACACTAAGAGAACTAATTCACACTACATCACACATTGGTATTTATTTCACCGTCACTCTGAGCTAGTATGAGTGAGTGAGTGACGGTGACACCATCAGAGGGGCAGTGTGAGTGTCCCGACAGTCAATACCAGTTATAACGAATTAATTATGCCGTCAATGTCTCCCTCATTGATATTGCAGACAGGTAATTAAAGCTTCATTTAGTCCCAGAGAAGCAATTGATAATAATGAATAATATGAGAAGAATGAGGTAATTTCTTCTTCTTCTTCTTCTTCTTCTTTGTTGCTCTTTCTTGTATTCTTCATTATTTGTCTCTCTTCTTCTATTTCTCTTTCTCTCCTCTTCTATTTCTCTCTCCTCCCCTCCTATCCCTTCCCTCCCCTCCCTCTATGTCCCTGTCTCCTTCCCTTCCAACACTCTCCCCCCCTCCCCCACTCCTTCCCTCTCACTCACTCTCAGAAACACCTACAGCCCCTGCCTCTCCGTCCCTTCACTCCTTACCTCCCTCTCACTAACACCTACAAACTCCCTCTCACCTTTTCTCACCAATATCTACAGACCCTCTCCATCCCTCCCCCTCTCTCCAGTCTTCTCCCCTCTCACCAACACCTACAGTCTCAGTATGTGGGTGAAGGAGGAGAAGTCTCAGAGGCCCTCTTGTCTTATAGTCCCAGGATAAGGAAGTTTTCTGTAACCTGAGTCAGTCACTAGTTGGGGCGAGTGTCTGGAGGAGGGAGGTGGTGTTGGAGGGAGGGAGGGAGTGTGGTGATGGAGGGAGGGAGGGAGTGTGGTGATGGAGGGAGGGAGGGAGTGTGGTGATGGAGGGAGGGAGGGAGTGTGGTGATGGAGGGAGGGAGGAAGATTTGGGGTGTACGAATAATAATAATAATAATAATAATAATAATAATAACCACTCCACAATATTAATGGTTCACTTACAAATATAACTTATTTAGGAACTGACAGCGACAAAGTGACTTTCATTTTCTCCTCTAAAAACATTGCTCTAAAACTTGACACAATACATTTAAGTGTCAGAAAGTATAAGTTGTAATTCAGTGACTTATTTAAGTTCTGGAGACAAATCTGGAACTTTTCTCACCATTTGAAACTTTATTCTTGAGTAGAAGTCTGAAGTCTTTTAACTAATTCACCCGAGAGAAAATTAATTATGATGCTTCACCAGTCATCATATTTCTTAGTTAGATATATGATACCTAGTTAATTATTTTGTGGTGAATATATATTTTTTTTATGAATAGTTAAATAAAAATATATAAATTTAATTAGTTTATGAATATTTTTTTGAGGGGAAAAGGAAAATAAATTATTGGTATTAATTAAGGATTAAACTGATGGTGAATAAGTGATAACGTCACTAATTTTGAGGTTTAATAAATAACGACGTTTGGTATGGGAGGCTGTACCACTGGAGGCTGTCCCACTGGAGGCCGTACCACTGGAGGCCGTACCACTGGAGGCCGTACCACTGGAGGCCGTACCACTGGAGGCCGTACCACTGGAGGCTGTACCACTGGAGGCCGCACCACTGGGGGCTGTACCACTGGAGGCCGTACCACTGGAGGCCGTACCACTGGAGGCCGTACCACTGGAGGCCGTGCCACTGGAGGCCGTACCACTGGAGGCCGTACCACTGGAGGCCGTACCATTGGAGGCCGTACCACTGGAGGCTGTACCACTGGAGGCTGTACCACTGGAGGCCGCACCACTGGGGGCTGCACCACTGGAGGCCGTACCACTGGAGGCCGTACCACTGGGGGCCGTACCACTGGAGGCTGTACCACTGGAGGCCGTGCCACTGGAGGCCGTACCACTGGAGGCCGTACCACTGGAGGCCGTACCACTGGAGGCTGTACCACTGGAGGCTGTACCACTGGAGGCTGTACCACTGGAGGCTAACTTCTCCTTCATTCTTCCTCCTCCCTACAATGAGGTTGTAGTCTGGAGAGAAGGATTCCTCAGCATCTTACGACCTCCTGCCTCCTCCTCCTCCTCTCTCTTCCCTCTTCCTCCCTCTTCTCCCCTCTTCCTCCCTCTTCCCTCTTCTTCCCTCTTCCCACCTCCTTTGGGCAGGAAGACTTGAGTGGTAATTTTCCTCTCACTGCCTCATCTACCTGAAGTAGATTGAAGACAAGTGGAAGAATATCTTTTAAATATTCTTCTACTTCTTCATCTTCCTTTATTGTCATTTTCTCTTGTTCCATTTCTTCACTTTTATCAAGGATTTATTTTTTGTCATCATCACCTCTATACGTCTCTCTCTCTCTCTCTCTCTCTCTCTCTCTCTCTCTCTCTCTCTCTCTCTCTCTCTCAGCTTCGTCACTCTGTCCCCTTCACCTCCTCCTCTCTCCCTCCCTTCTTCGTCTCCCCCTCCCTCATCACTCCCTGGTCTCTCCCTCACACACTGAACAAGAAGCCATATCGCCTCAGGAAGTTTACCGGGGCAGTAACACTCTCTCCCTTGACGAATTTATCCGAATTTCTTGGCTGACGCCCAACTGAGAGTGCCACAACCACGTCTTCCTTTAAGAGTGCCACAACCACGGCCTCCCCCAAGAGTGCCACAGCCACAGCCTCCCTTAAGAGTGCCACAACCACAGCCTCCCTCAAGAGTGCCACAACCACGGCCTCCCTCAAGAGTGCCACAGCCACAGCCTCCCTTAAGAGTGCCACAACCACGGCCTCCCTCACTGTCAAGGTCAACAGTGTGTGTGTGTGCATGTGTGTGTGTGTGTGTGTGTGTGTGTGTGTGTGTAGTCAATTTATAGATGTTTCAATTCCACTATCTACATAAATTTCTTATTCTCTTACAATAATGGAGGCTACATATAATTATTCCCACACAACTACATTACAACTTTCCACTAAATCCTACAGTTTCAAAAGTCGTAGAGGACAAACTACAGCTCTAGTACTTTTCCTTAATAAATCTCATAATATCTTTTCATATCCCAAAGGAAATTATTAAATTGAATATGGAGGATTTTTCCGTAAAATTAATTTGTTTCCTCCCCTCCTCTTTCCTCACCCTACTCCTTCGCTCCTCTCTTATCCTATTCCCTCCTTCCTCCTATCCCCTCTCTCCTCCAGTCTTATCCTAGCCCCTCTCACCCCTTCCTAGCCCCTCTCACCCCTCTTCCTCTTTTCCTTTCCTCCCCCTCCCCTGATTCGTCTCTTCCTCCCCTTCTCTGCCCCTCCCCTCCTCTCCTCTTCCTATCCCCCTCCCCTTCAATCCCCTATCCTCTCTTCCTATCCCTTATCTCCCCTCTATCTCCCCCCCCCACCCCCTCTGTCGCATGCGTAAAGAGTAAATTGTTCTTTGTCATGTAGTCTTCGTGGTTAGGTCTTAAATGGTCCACTTTGCGGTGTGTCCAATGAGACTGACCTTCTATTAACAACCAAACACCACTAAACACCAAACAAACACCAAACAAACACCAAACAAACACCAAACATAGTAACAAACAAATATATTTTCAGACGTCACAGATAAATCAACTTCCCGTGTTTACAAACAGTCTGTGACAGGAAATGGAAAGGAAACGGAACAGAGGAGAAAAAGGTGGTCAGGGCGGAGTAAAGTGAGGGAGTGAGTGAGAGAGAGAGAGAGAGAGAGAGAGAGAGAGAGAGAGAGAGAGAGAGTCAGAGTCCTGGTATATGAAGACTCTCCATATTATTGGAATATAACTAAACAGGTATAGAGGGTAATTGTGAACCCTCTCTCACACCTCTCCTGGCCTCCCCATCACCCACACACACCTTAATATCGCGTCTCTGTGTGTTATATTGGGTCACTTTACCAGTTATATCGGCCCCTAGTGAGAGCTACATTCTCCTCTCTACCTTCCCTAGTTCATCACTGTGTTAAAAATCAACCTTATTGGCTTTTACCACCTGACGTCTCTTGATGAATTTGTATACCCTGTCGTGAGCTTCCTGGGAGTTTTGCTTGCCTGGTGAGGGAGAGGAGGCGAGATTCTCATAGTGACCGACCAGGGGCGCCACCGACTTAGACTTGGTATTGTTGCTGCTGTTTAAGGGTTACAGACATCGTATATACGGGGTCAATGGTCAAAGATATCGTATTTATGGGGTCAAGGGTCAAAGATATCGCATTTATGGGGTCAAGGGTCAAAGATATCGCATTTATGGGGTCAAGGGTCAGTAGGATTTGTTAGGGCAGGATGACGGAGGACACATTCATCCTAAACAACACGTGGCTCACATCAGATATCAACCACGAAATGTTTACCTTAGTGGAGGTTCGAACTGGGGGCGCTAAGGTATTACCCAACCAATGACGATAACCACTCCGCCACCGTGCCAGGCTGGGTACTTCCCTCCGTTTACTTGTCCTGGAAAGCTGGAAAGAAAAAGTTTAAATGAGAGTTCACCAGCGTTCACAACTCATAAGGAGAACGCGGACTGTGTTCCCGGCATGAAAAGTACCCTTAAGTACTCGGACTTTACTCAGGGGGAATAATTTTTAAAGATTGTTTTTGTTAGGGGGGGGGGGGGAGAAATGAAGAGAATGGGGAAGGGAGGGGAAGGAATAGAGAAGAGGGGAGAAGGGATGTGAGCAAAGGAGGGAAGGGGAGGGGGAGGGGAAAAGCGAAGGGGAGGGGGGGGAGGGAAAGAGGGAAGAGGAATGGGGAGAAGGAAGGAATGGAGAGAAAGGAAGGAAGAGAAGGGGATTATGGAGGGTTGTGTTTCATTTTTTTCTAATAATTTTCCATCTTTTTCTTTATTCACCTACACTTCATTTCAGTTACATTCACTCCACCCATATATACTAACCTTCCACCTACTTATACCCACTTAGACTCTCCTTCCACCCACCTACACATACACTCTACCCATCTACACCTACCCTTCTCCCACCTCCGCCCATCCTCCACTCACCTACACCTTCCCTCCACCCATTTACGCCCACTTATACCCTCCCTCAAACCTCATACACCCTTTTACCATTCACCTATACCCACCTCCACCCACCTACACCCACCTACATACCGACCGGGAGTAAGTCATAACATAAGCCGGGTCCACTGCTCCCCCGTCCAGCCTTGACACTCACGGCGAAATAAAAAAAAAGAAAGAAAAAAAAAGAATATCTACACAACTGCTGCTAGGGACCAGACACACATCTTAGGCTCACAAAATGCTCGTTAAACCTCACAGGAAGAGAAGAAAATGATTAAGGTCTCGTAACACATGTTTGGCTTTAAAGAAAAAATAAATAAAAAATAACACGGGAGAAAAAATGCTTATTGGAGGAGGTTCAGTAAAATTCAGTTGGATTTGGCTCCGTAAATGTAAACAATGGTTATCGATCCATGTGGGAATATTTTAGTATAAGAAAATATATAGATGGTTATTATATTATTATTAATGTATGAATTTATGAATGAATGTATAATAGATTTTCATAAATAAATACCGGATTGATTTAACTCCAAACATCCAAATTTATGTTTAAAAAAAATCGGAACATTTTAACTAAACACAAATTTAACCTTTAAAAAAAAAAGACTTAGGGAGTAATGAGAATGACTTAATAAATCATAAAGTGAAGATCATTATTACCTGTGAGAGTCGTAACGAGCGAAGGTGTACCAGGTAGCGGGTCACTTGGGAATAAGGATCAGAAGACAAGGAAGAGTATAAAGAAGAAGAAGAAGAAGAAGAAGTAGAGTAAAAAAGAATAATAATAAAACGAAAAAATAAGTCAAGAGGAAGAAGAAGACAAAGATGAAGAAGGCAAGAAAGAAAAGGAAGAAGATAAGGAAGAAAGAAGACAGAGGAAGTAGCAAATAATAATAAGATAAAGAAAAAAAAAGACAAGCAAGAAGGAAACAAGGAAGAAGAAAACAAAGGAGAAGAATACAAGGAAGAACAATACAAGGAAGAAGGAGAATACAAGGAAGGAGAAGAATACAAGGAAGAAGAAGAAGACATTTACACGACTTTTCCTGGACCTTGTGTTATGTCGGTAAGTTAATGGTGCCGTCATGTTTCGTTCGCCTATTGTGACTCACCAAACACACAAGACCGCCAGTTTGTATTTCGCCTAGTGTAATGATTATACTCTCTCTCTCTCTCTCTCTCTCTCTCTCTCTCTCTCTCTCTCTCTCTCTCTCTCTCTCTCTCTCTCTCTCTTCCTTACCCTGCCCCTTCCTATCTGTTTGCTTGTCATTCTTCTTCTTTGTTTATATTTACCTTATTCTCATTCTCTCTTTTATCTGTCTATGCGTATGGATTCGGTTACCTATACTCATACATGCGCTCTGATCAGGTGTGAATACGCTTAACTCCTTTTCATAGTCTTACCAACGCTTGTATTTCTTATTACCTGTATTTAGGAATCTTCCAGCCTTGTATCCACCTAATTCTCGTGATCAATTATAATACAGGATCTTCTGTCGGTGGGATTTTATTGGTTAGATGTGTAACATAGCCCGACGGGGAGAGAGACTCACAGAGGTACCTACAGTTGTTTTGTTTACGTCATAGGGTGAAGGAGTGACCACTGTTGATGTGTAAAGTTTGATAATTAAGGTTTTGGTTTTCCACATTAAGCAAC
The DNA here is from genome assembly GCA_958450375.1 of Homarus gammarus. NCBI lineage: Eukaryota > Metazoa > Arthropoda > Malacostraca > Decapoda > Nephropidae > Homarus > Homarus gammarus. Next base: position 1,677,210 of record CAUDMG010003694.1, on the reverse strand, counting down.
CAGGGAGTGATTATCCTCTAAACCAAACAACCAGGGAGTGATTACCCTCTAAAACAAACAACCATACTGTGTTTTTTCCTTAGTCAATAATTCAAGTTGTGTTTATCTTCCCCCCCCCCCCCCAAAAAAAAAAATGCTAAGACGCTCGTAATAAAAAATGAAATTCTTTCATTAATTAAGGAGCGAGAATTAAGATGTCTTGATTTCCAGTGTGTTTTTTTTTTTGAGGGTGGGAATAAAGAAGGAACGAGGAGGAGGAGGAGGAGGAACAAAGGAGGAGGGAGAGAAGGAGAGAGTGGAAAAGGAAGAGACGGAGGAGGAGGAGGAAAGGAGATGGATGGAAGTGAGGAGAAGAGAGATGCAAAGAGGTGTGAGAGGGAAGGGAAAGGTGGGATGGAGAACAGGTAGGGGAGGAGAAGGAGAAGAGGGTAGAATAAGTGAGAGGGAAGGATGGGGGAGGAGAGGAGGAAAAAAAGGGGGGGGGGCAGAGGAAGGAAGAAGGAGAGGGACGGAGAAAGGAGAGAGAAGGGGGAGTTCAAATTCGTGTTTTCTTGAATTAGGAGTCATAGGTTAACGACATCTAGACCTGGGAGGGACCTGTCCATGTTAACTGGACCTGGGCGTGAACTGCTCCATGTTAACTCGACGTGGGAGGGACCTGTCCATGTTAACTGGACCTGGGCGTGAACTGCTCCATGTTAACTCGACGTGGGAGGGACCTGTCCATGTTATCTCGACCTGGGAGGGACCTGTCCATGTTAACTAGACCTGGGCGTGAACTGTCTATGTTAACTCGACTTGGGAGGGACCTGTCCATGTTAACTGGACCTGGGCGTGAACTGCTCCATGTTAACTCGACGTGGGAGAGACCTGTCCATGTTATCTCGACCTGGGAGGGACCTGTCCACCATGTTATCTCGACATTGGAGTCACCTGTCCCTCTAGCAAGACTTTGAAGAGAGGTTCAAAGCCTTTGACATAACCCTGATTTCAGATTCATTTCTCGTTGTGATTTTCCCAAATTGAGATCTGATCGTGAACCAGCAATAAGAACAGTGAATAAATAAATAATACACAAACAAGCAAATAAAAGAATTTATATACAAAAGAGAGATCAGAGTTTCCCTCCAAAATATATAAATAAATGTACATAGTGTATTATTGAATGTATGAGCAAGTTTAAACCTATAAGGAGAGGAGTGTAGAAGCGAGTCCTCGTATAAACTGACCTTAGATGTTCCAGTGTGCAAAGGGATGTAATTTTGACGGATATGAGTCGCTGAAACAGAGTCATCGAAGGGTTCCAGAATACCGTGTTGGTCTGACAGTTTGTAATGGTTTGTTGGGGAATTTTATTGGCCATTACGATAAAAAATTTACCTTCATATTAATATTACTATTTGAAAGGGATTTTTTTTTTTAAGGACTATAACATTACCTGTGATAAATATGGATGGTGTGTAGATATTAATTAACTTATTGACCAATTTTACGGTATTTAAAGAAACTCCAAGACAGAAAAAAAAAATTGGGGCTTCCAGATGACCATAGGTATAATTGGTTCGAATATAAATTTGACTTGGACCAGCCAAATATATTTTGTGTTAAACAGGAACGTAATCTATACTGTAGGTAACACGGTCACTCCTAAGAAAATTTTACTGAGAAAATTTTCGTATCAAATAATTTTCTCTCGCACAGTTGTTAGCTGAGGAAGGATGGCGATGGATTTGAGTATAGTACAAGATGGGGTAAATCCTAACCCCTGTAGCTGGTTGAGGAGGAAGGGGGGAGGGAAGGAGAGGAGAGGGGATGGTTGCCAGACTCATCATGAAGGTTTGGTAAAAGGTTGGGTCATTCTCCGTGAGCTAGGGATAGTGTAGGTAATATGGTGAGGTTTGTAAACATCCTCATGAAGCACTTTGCGTGTGTGTGCGTGTGTGTGTGTATGTCTTTGCGTGTGTGTGCGTGTGTGTGTGTATATATGTATGTGTTTGCGTGTGTGTGCGTGTGTGTGTGTATGTGTTTGCGTGTGTGTGTGTGTGTGTGCGTGCTCGTGTGTAATATAATAGAATAATAATAATTACCAGTTTATTGACCAATACAGCAAGCATAATCTAAAAATATACAATTTATATAAAGTAGTACGAATGTAAAGTCAAGGTGACGACACAAGTTATCTACGAGATGTTGTTGAGTGTTACGATGGTTCTTATGGGCTGAGTGCAGTTGGTGTGTTGAAGACGAGGGATCTCAAGTGTAAGCAGGAGATGGTGGTGAGGATGGTGCAGTCAGTAGATTCATCCCAAACTAACAGATGAGGTTATAGTGATTATCAGAGGGAGTTAAGAGTGTCTGTATATTGAGCGCCTCCTGGTATGTGGTTAGGTTAAGTTAGGGGAAGAGAACAATCTTGCACGGTCTCTTCTGCAAATTCTTTAGGAGTTCTCGTTGTGTAGTAATTAAGGGGGAAGACCAGGCAGGGGAAGGTTGGTTAGGATGTATGAGCTGAGACGCGGGAACTCTTGAGGGACTTGAGACGGCGGAGAGTGTGGAAACAACATCAGAAAGAGTTTGAAGGCTGTACTGACGTGAGCTTTCCAGTTTAGTTTGTTATCTACAGTGACGCTGAGGAGTTTAGTGGAGTCTACAACCTGGAATGTGGGGTATCGGGGTGGGGATGTGGGTATGAGGGGGTGTATGGTATGAGGATGTGGGTAGGGGGTTGTGGGTTGGTGGGGTTGTGGATGTGTGGGGGGGGGGGGGGTTCAGAAAAATACAGATACAATGTGAATAATAAAAACAATATTGACATGACTGAGCCAATTGAGAGCCATTAACTCCTTCATTTTAACTACATGGTTCCTCCTCTCACCACCACCACTACCCTCCTCTCACCACCACTACCCTCCTCTCACCACCACCACTACCCTCCTCTCACCACCACCACTACCCTCCTCTCACCACCACCACTACCCTCCTCTCATCACCATCCACATTTCGCCACTCCAATTCGCCGTCGATTCCTCCCTTCACTGATCGCCCCATCTGTTCCTTCAGCTGCTCGCCATCTCTGCTAAGGATTCGTTTCCAGGAAGTAAAGACTAAACCTCCTAATATCTCTCTCTCTCTCTCTCTCTCTCTCTCTCTCTCTCTCTCTCTCTCCCCCTCTCTCCCTCTCCCTCTCTCTCTCTCCCTCTCCATTCTTCCTACTTATCATTCCTTTCCTTCCCTCAGTAATCTTTCTCTTCGTTCTTCCTCGACCACTAAACCTCGTAACATAACACTATGACACTGTATAGGGAAAACACTTTGATTATATTGTATTTGTCGAAGAGTTTATTATTTTTCCCTCATAATAGACTTGTAGATGTGCATCGTGTTATCGTGTTATCGTGTTGTCGTGTTATCGTGTTATCGTGTTGTGTTTAATTATTTGGATGTTAAGTTGTAAATTGGAAGAAATAACTTATACACATCCGGTATTATTATTGTTTTGTAAATAATCTGGGTACAAACTTGACGTCATCACTGAACCGCCCCTTCTATACTGACATCATCACTGAATCACTCCTCAATACACTGACGTCATCACTGAACCGCTCCTTCTATACTGACATCATCACTGAATCACCCCTCAATACACTGACGTCATCACTGAACCGCCCCTTCTATACTGACATCATCACTGAATCACCCCTCAATACACTGACGTCATCACTGAACCGCCCCTTCTATACTGACATCATCACTGAATCACCCCTCAATACACTGACGTCATCACTGAACCGCCCCTTCTATACTGACATCATCACTGAATCACCCCTCAATACATTGACGTCATCACTGAACCGCCCCTCAATACACTGACGTCGTCACTGAACCACCCTGAGCATAAAATTATACTACATAATCTTACCATAACAAACTTGTAAATCAACAGAGTAACATTTCTCTAATGACTCATCTTAACATACACACTTAAACTCACTTCAAATATATATATACATCTTAATTATCCGAATAACTTAACTACAGCGTCAACGCCCCACTAATTGCTCATTCACCACACACCGTTTTGAATCTTATTACTTCTCAAATCCTTCATAACAAAACACAAAAACATTCCCCCACGTAAAACGAGAAGAAAAACCCCCTGGAAACCATTACGACTCAATTAAAAGAGGAAGGTAATTAGTATTCACAGGTGAGGAACACGATTGGGCAGGTGACGAGTTTCTTCCCTGGTCCTTCACCTTAAGCGATTTACTCCTGGATTATAATTCTTGAGGCGGTGTGGCAGGGAGCTTGTTGTGGTGAGCTGAAATACCTCTGGTGCTGTGGTGAGAGGGTATGGGGTGGGTGAGAGGAAGGGGAGAGAGAGGAGGGGGGGGTAAGAATGGAGGACGCTTGAAGGAAGAGGGGAGGGTAGAGAGAGAAGAGAGAAAGGTAAGGGATGGAGGAAGGAGAGTGAGAAAGGGGGAGGGAGGAACAGAAAAAAGAGGGCGGAGGTACGGTGAGGGAGGGTGGGAGGGAGGGACAGGAAGAGAGAAGATTCAAGGGAGGTGGGGGTTGAGGGAGAAGGGAAAGTGAGGGAGGGAGAAAAGGGAGAGAAGGAGAGAGGGTGAGGAAGGATTAGGGAAGAAGGAGGGCGTGAGTGAAGAGGGGAGGAAGCTTAAGGGAGGAGGAAGGGAGGAGATTTAAGGGAGGTGGGAGGCTGAGGGAGGGGAGAGGAAGTAAACAAGCTTTAATATCGCTGTTATGGTAAGTATGAGAGAGAGTGTCGTGTCTCTCTCACTCTCTCTACTCTCTTTACCTTTCTCTCTAATCTCTTTCTCTCTGTCTCTCAATATTTTCTAAGGTATTAGTTTGTAAATCACCCTATAAAACATAACAAAACTCTAAACTTATCTACACTACATCATCCTTCGGGAGAGAGAGAGAGAGAGAGAGAGAGAGAGAGCTCCAGGGTTCCTCTCACCACTACGCCGCTCAAAATGTCTGACTCTGCACTTCTCGGGTAAATTGTTCGCCCCGAGGCCACTGGGATATATTGACTAGGAGCGGCAGGACCTTAAATTATATACGGAAAGTACGGCTGAATTTCTATAAAACCATAATTTTAATTTTATCCGGAAAATATGGTTCAGTTTCTTTGGGAATTTTAAATTACTGGATTTTTTTTGATTTTTTTTATTTTTTCAAGTTCTATCGGTAAAAGATCTGTTGAATTTATATGTAAATTTACCAAAACTGGAATGGGGGGGGGGGGGGGGGGGGGGGCGGGGGGGGCTAGGGGGATTTAAGTTTCACCCGATATTTACCGTTGAATTCGTACTACGAGACTCACAAAATCGGAACTTTATAGTATTCTCGAATATCTACGACAAATATCGGAAATCAGAACTTATTACATATCGGAAAATTGTTGTTACTTGTGTATTATCGGTAAATTTCACTTAACCCCTTGAGTACGATGACTTGACCCCTTGAGTACGATGACTTGACCCCTTGACTACGACATTTAACCCCTTGAGTATGAGTACTGAATTGATCTCACGAGTATACAGTGTTATTGTACTTGAGGGGAATAGCCATCGTACTCAGAGGGACAAGACATCGTACACAAGGGATTAAATATAGTACTCATGGGGTCAAGTCCTCGTAGTCAGGGGTCAAAGTATCTTACCTAATGGACGGACTCATAATACTCAGGAGAAAGGGATCGTACTCTAGGGGTTAAAGTAGAAGAAGAATAAACGTAAATGAGGAAAAAGAAGAAATATATTAAATACAAAAAGAAGCGAAGAATAACAATTAAAAGAACATAAATATAAAGAAGATTAAGAATAAACAAAGCCAAGAACAATAATAATAGGAATAAATGATAACAAGAACACTAGCAAGAACAAAAAGAACAACAATAACTCCAAGAAGACAAGCTTAGGGACAAGGAGAGAGAGAGAGAGAGAGAGAGAGTGAGAGAGAGAGAGTGAGTGTGTTGTGATCACTGATTCTTACCTGCCTTACCTGATGGTCCTCTGCCTTGTTTACTGTTTCTTCTACTTCTTCCTGTTGTTTCTCTTGTTCTTCTTGTTCTTCTTGTTCTTTTTCTAGTTTTTTTTTTTCATTTCATCATCTTATTCTTTTTTTTTCTTCTTCGTTCTTTTTCATCCTCTCTCTCTCTCTCTCTCTCTCTCTCTCTCTCTCTCTCTCTCTCTCTCTCTCTCTCTCTCTCTCTCTCCATTTACTCAAACAAATGTAGCTTCAATTTTCCTCAACAAAGGTCTAGATGAGTGTGTTTATATTTCGTCTGTCTGTCACTGAGGTGTTTCATTATACACTGAAAGACCCACAGGCTGCGAGATGGTGGATACGTTCTTTATAACAGGCCCTGGGGAGAGTGTGGGGGGGGGGGGGTGGGGGTATCTGAGTGTGGGGTGGTAGAGGGGAGTGTCTTATGTGTGGGGGGTAGGGGAAAGTATGTGTGGTGGTAGTGTGTGTGTGTGGGAAGGAGGTATTGTGTGTTTGAGGGTGTTGTGGGGGAGGGGGTGATATATGCGTAGGGGGGCGTTCTATAGGGGAGGGGGAGCAGGAAGGGAAGAGAGAGGGGGATATATATTGAGACAGTGAGGGTGACAAAGACAGAAAGAAACAGAAAAAGGGACAGATAGAAAGAGAGAGAGAGCGAGAGAGAGAGAGAGAGAGAGAGAGAGAGAGAGAGCTTGAGACAGGAGACAGAAAAAAAAATATTCCAGTTCAGCGAAAAGTGACTCCAATAAAAGAGAATTTCCGGGTCACAGAGACGACATCCAGAGAGAGGGAATAAAATTTCCGGTTTACACAGAGGCGATGGAAAGGCAAGGGACAAAAGGTAAGATGGAGGGTAGGGAGGACAAACAAAGGGAGAGAGAGAGAGAGAGAGAGAGAGAGAGAGAGCAGCCAGTATAAGTACAACATCACTACAGTATATCTCTCCCATTGGCTGAAATATACACACATGACCCTCACTGCCATTGGCCATTCATTATTCACTAACTCAAGGTGTGGTGGCCGAGTGGATACATAACTCTCCCCTCTTGCCTTAAGGGTCACTGGTTTGACCCCAGGCCAACCTCAGTCCACGCAGGTATAAATGGGCATCTAACTTTACAGATGGGGAAATGAAGGGGATCGAGTACAGTGCTGGCCATGGTATCTCCTGACGTGTGGAAGACTTTGTGTACAGTGTGTTATAACTACCCTGTCTGTAATGGGCATTCAGAGTGTTAGGCATCAGGCAATAAGAGAGTCAGACAATCAGATAGTCACGCATTCAGGGTGTCAGAGAGTCAGGCAGTCAGAAATTCATTCAGACAGTCAAGCAATCAGGCAATAAAAGAGTCAGACAGTCAGAGAGTCAGACAGTCAGACAATCAGGCCGTAAGTCTGACAGTCAAGCTTATGGGACCCACTCTGACTGTCACTCACCAACTGACGTCATCTTACTGTTAATTGACTCAGCATAGTCATACAGGCAGTCAATCACGGTGTTTGATGTCTTTTATTTTTACTATTTCTTGTCCTTTCCAAACACGGGTTTAGAGTGTGTTTGTAGACGAGACGGTGTTTGTGCTTTGATTTACCTGTGTTTTAATGCTAATCTTAACTGTTGATGCCAGTGGGAATATTCCAATAAAGTGGGAATATTCCTGTCAGGTGAGGATATTTTTTGTCTATTTTTCGTTGTTAATCTCTCTCTCTCTCTCTCTCTCTCTCTCTCTCTCTCTCTCTCTCTCTCTCTCTCTCTCTCTCTCTCTCCCTTTCTCATTCTCAATATCTCTCCCTCCTTCTCTCCGTCACTCTCATTCTCTCTATCTCCCTTCTTCTCCCCGTCACTCTCATTCTCTCTATCTCCCTCCTTCTCTCCGTCACCCTCATTCTTTCTCTATCTCTCCGTATCTCATTGCCTCTAAGGTCTCTCGACTCATCTCAAAACTTCTCCATGAAATAAGTAACTAGCTGACTCGGGTCGAAGGTGGAGAGGAGAGAATGAACGGCTGATAAAGACAGGAAAACAGAGATGAAAGAAATTTTGTGAGAGGCGATAGAAGGAAGTAAGGATGAAAGAAATGGACGAGTGGTTAACTTTTGAGTGACTTGTTTAACGTGGGTGGTTAGTGAGGGGTCAAGTTCTCTCTCTCTCTCTCTCTCTCTCTCTCTCTCTCTCTCTCTCTCTCTCTCTCTAATTTCTTCTCGGCTTAGTCTCATAAACTCTCTCTCATTTTTCTCTCTTATTCTCTTTCTCTCTTTCATCTCTCTCTCTCTCTCTAGATAGACATAGACACAAGGGGGTTTATCGATAGCCTGCAGTACTTAAGGCTTCTCCTCTTTGAAGTGTAGACCTTGAGCCAGAGACGCCAACGATGATAAGTACATTCCCCGTCACTAGTACGTTTACAGGGGCTCATTGTATAAACATTCCATAAATCATTATCTTTGAGATATTTGTTTTAATATTGATATAATTTGATTCCATGGTATATTTACTATTGCGAGTTTCCTTCTGTCGAATGTATACAAACACAGGGCTCCCACACTGCTCAAAACCTGATGAACCGCTGTAAACGCACTAGTGAAGGGGACTGTACATCAACACGGCTGATTTTAGGGACTTATTAAGCATCTTGTTAGACAGTTGAGAGGATTAGCGGGAGATGAGCGACCTTTCCTAACACCAACTGTCTGTCATTCACCTACTTTCCCAGACTTTAGTTAGCTATCTTTCAGGAGAGGCAGGGACCACCTTACTGTTACCTCTGACAATCTCCATGAGGCCAACACAGCTTATCTAAGAAGGTTACCTCACTGCGTCTGCCACCTGCATCTTAACTGCTGAACTAACCAGCCAGGAACTCACCTTCTTCTCGCTCGTAGACTGCAACAATGCCATCCTGACGGGTTACAGTCAGCCTCGTGTCCTCAGAGGAGTAAGCGTGTGGTCTTTAACGAGGGACCACCAGACTTTAGAGCCAACTCGTCCTGGGGGTAATTTTCTCCTGGTGTAGCTTCCCTCTGAGAGATGACCCGGCGCTCCACCTCCACCATTCGCCTACAGCCACCCTGAAGGTTCATTGTTGTGTGTGTTGGGGGAAGGAGGCTTTATAGACCTCTCCAGAGCTCTTGTGTTCACCATCAACCGCCTCTCTACACCGTCAGCTGCCTCTCTACACCGTCAGCCGCCTCTCTACACCGTCAGCTGTCTCTGTACACCGTCAGCTGCCTCTCTACACCGTCAGCCGCCTCTCTACACCGTCAGCTGCCTCTCTACACCGTCAGCTGCCTCTCTACACCGTCAGCCGCCTCTCTACACCGTCAGCTGTCTCTGTACACCGTCAGCTGCCTCTCTACACCGTCAGCCGCCTCTCTACACCGTCAGCTGTCTCTGTACACCGTCAGCTGCCTCTCTACACCGTCAGCCGCCTCTCTACACCGTCAGCTGCCTCTCTACACCGTCAGCTGCCTCTTTACACCGTCAGCTGCCTCTCTACACCGTCAGCTGCCTCTGTACACCGTCAGCTGTCTCTGTGCACCGTCAGCTGCCTCTCTACACCGTCAGCTGTCTCTGTACACCGTCAGCTGCCTCGCTACACCGTCAGCTGCCTCTTTACACCGTCAGCTGCCTCTTTACACCGTCAGCTGCCTCTCTACACCGTCAGCTGCCTCTCTACACCGTCAACTGCCTCTCTACACCGTCAGCTGCCTCTGTACACCGTCAGCTGCCTCTGTACACCGTCAGCTGCCTCTGTACACCGTCAGCTGCCTCTCTACACCGTCAGCTGCCTCTCTACACCGTCAGCTGCCTCTGTACACCGTCAGCTGCCTCTGTACACCGTCAGCTGCCTCTGTACACCGTCAGCTGCCTCTGTACACCGTCAGCTGCCTCTGTACACCGTCAGCTGCCTCTCTACACCGTCAGCTGCCTCTCTACACCGTCAGCTGCCTCTCTACACCGTCAGCTGCCTCTCTACACCGTCAGCTGCCTCTCTACACCGTCAGCTGCCTCTCTATACTGTCTCGTCCTCTCTTGATTGTGGTGTGTTCCTCCTCTTGTCTTCTCCTGGTTCTGTTTCCTCTTGTCTTCTCCTGGTTCTGTTTCCTCTTGTCTTCTCCTGGTTCTGTTTCCTCTTGTCTTCTCCTGGTTCTGTTTCCTCTTGTCTTCTCCTGGTTCTGTTTCCTCTTGTCTTCTCCTGGTTCTGTTTCCTCTTGTCTTCTCCTGGTTCTGTTGATTTTCCTCGCCTTGTTTTGTCTTGGCTGTCGTTATATTCCTCAGATTTTCTTGTTTTGTCTTCTGTTTTTTTCCTCATCTTGTCTTGTCCTGGGCGTCAGGGGCCGGCGGCTGCTCTTCTCTAATTTCCGTTCATCAATCATTTTTGGTGGTGGCTGTCTGGGGGGGGAGGGGGGGAAGGTGCCTCTCCCCCTCCTCCCCCTCTAGCTGACACCCAAAGTCAGAGGTGAAGCCTTAAAATGTGGCACTGATATTACTGTGTGTATGTGTGTGTGATGGGAGGGTGTATGTATATGTATGTATAAATCTTGCTCATCATCACATATTCTATACACTATACCTTATGTAGCCACAACTCGCCCTGGAGATACTCGGTGTAAGTAGGAAAGACACACACTGTGTTTTGGGTCTTCGATTACATTTTAATTTCTATTTTAACTTTGATATTCCACCTACTCCACCCTCACCCTTCCACCTACTCCACCCTCACCCTTCCACCCACTCCACCCTCACCCTTCCACCTACTCCACCCTCACCCTTCCACCCACTCTATCCTCATCCTTCCACCCTCTTCACCCTCATCCTTCCACACATTCTACCCTCACCCTTCCACCCACTCTACCCTCATCCTTCCACCCACTCTACCCTCATCCTTCCACCCTCTTCACCCTCATCCTTCCACACATTCTACCCTCACCCTTGCACCATTCTCCACCCTCATCCTTCCACCCACTCCACTCTCATCCATCCACCCCTTCCACCCTCTTCACCCTCATCCTTCCACACATTCTACCCTCATCCTTCTACCCACTCCACCTTACACTCATTCCTCCACCCACTCCACCCTACACTTCCTCCTCCACCCACTCCACCTTAAACTCCTTCCTCCACCTTCCTCCTCCACATCCACCCCAACACCCTCTTCCACCCAGCTCACTGAACACGAGTAATGAATGAGAGAATTATTTCCATTTAGTGAAGGCCTGACGAGCTTCTCCAGGTGTGGTGTATAGAAGTGAATACCTTTAATGAGTTAGAGGTGAGAATTAAACACCTTTCTGTTTGTGTATGGTTCATTTTTAGGTGTGTGTGGAGGGGGGGGGGTGTACCGGTGCTGTATAGAGGCCAGTACCTGTATTTATACCTGTATTTACCTGTACTGTTATTTTCTTCGTTAATTAGAACAGCTAACTAGAGTGAATTACATAACGATTCATATACAGAGGATGAGGAGCTGTCTTGAGTGGTTTATGTATGGAGTGATAAAGAGATAGACATATGTACTGAAATAGAGAGAGAGAGAGAGAGAGAGAGAGAGAGAGAGAGAGAGAGAGATCTGACGAGAAAATGACAGTTTTTAGTCGTGTGTTAAAATTGGAAGATAACACTGTCAACTCTGCATCGGAATAACTGTGTATTGCCTTTCAATAATAATAATAATAATAATAATAATAATAATAATAATAATATCTGGTATTATGATGATGAAGGAAAAGTAAATTTATACAATATAAAATAATTAACCTTAAAAAATTACCAATAGGCAAATTTTATCCTTTGAAGATATATGTATATAAATATTTTTTTTACCTTTTCCACAACTAAAATATCCTCCAGAAAAGTTACACCAAAACTCCAATGAAACTACGAGAAACAAAAGACTAAACAAAAACTCTCTTCCCCTTTTTGAATGCAGACTTTTCTTCCACGTTTCAATATTTAATCATTTTTACGTTAATGAACAAAATACTCTTATCGAAGTTTTCACTCAGACAATGGAAGCCAATTCGATATTTTATTTGTCATCAATAATTTTTTTTCTTCAGTTTTTGGTATAATTTTTTTTTTTGGTGTATTATTTCTTGATATTGTAATTGTAATTTTTTTTTTTTGTATTTGGTTGAATATGTAACATCAGGGTGGTTACGTCTTTATGATTGATTAGTGTCTGTCTGTCTTTCTCGGTTACTCTCTCTCTCTCTCTCTCTCTCTCTCTCTCTCTCTCTCTCTCTCTCTCTCTCTCTCTCTCTCTCCGGGAAGTCGGTGTCCCAGGTATCAACACGGCAGAAATATTATCATAGGTTGAACGACTTCAGGTGAAAGTTTTACATGAACTTTTTAAACTTTCTGCAGCACCAACGTGAAAGTTTGAGTAATTTCACCTAGGTAGCTCTCTCTCTCTCTCTCTCTCTCTCTCTCTCTCTTTCTCTTTCCCTCTTATCATTTCCATTATGGGGTGAGGAGGAAGGGGAAAACATGAGGAAGAGGAAGATAAGTGAGGGAGAAGGAGAGAAGTGAAGGAAAGGGAGAGCAACGAGGTAGAAGGAAAGACGAGGGAGAGGGAGGTGAAGGAGAGGAACACAACACACACACACACACACACACACACACAGAGTAAGTCTCAAACATAATATCATCAGAAGAATAAAACAAGATGGATCAACACGTCATAATAATGTTAATGCGGACTGAGTGTGTGTGTGTGTGTGTGTGTGTGTGTGTGTGTGTGTGTGTGTGTGTGATTCTCTCTCTCTCTCTCTCTCTCTCTCTCTCTCTCTCTCTCTTATCACACGAATACACAGATACACACACAGGAATACACGTAAACGCACACCACACCACACTACACCACACCACACTACACAACACCACACCACACCACACTACACTACACTACACCACAGCACACCACACCACACCACACACCTCCCTCCATCACTCCCATACACTACTACAGCATCAAGCCTCAAGCCTCATCCACTTAAGAACATAAGGAGTCTGCAATAGGCCGGTTGGTCTGTGCATGGCAGCTCCTGTCGAGAGTTACTACCACTCTCTATCATCCATGAATCTATCCAGCCTCCCTTTGAAACTTTCCAGAGTTCCAGCACTTACTACAAAGTTGCTAAGCTTGTTCCACTCGTCCACCACCCTATTTGTGAACCAGTTTCTTCCTATCTCCCTCCTAAACCTAAACTTATCCAACTTGAATCCGTTGCTCCAAGTCCTATCCTGCTCGGATATTATAAGAACTTTATCTATATCCCCTTTATTGATTCCTTTCACCCACTTAAATGCTTCTATCATATCTCCCCGCACTCTTCGTCTTTCTAGGGAATGCAAGTTAAGTTTCTTTAACCTATCCTGATATGGGAGGTTTCTAAGTCCCGGAATCATTTTCGTCATTCTTCGCTGCACCGACTCTAGTGAATTGATATCCATTCTATAATAAGGGCACCAGAACTGAACCGCATAATCGAGGTGCGGCCTGACTAGCGCAAGATATAGTTGCAATAAGACCTCTGCACTCTTGTTACTTACACTTCTAGATATAAAACCCAATACTCTGTTTGCCTTATTTCGAACATTAACGCACTGTTTTCTAGGCCGTAGGTCCGGGCTTACAAGTACCCCAAGGTCTCTTTCACAAGTCGACTTCTCTAGGTTGATGTTGTTAAGGCTGTATACATTGTCAGTATTTGTTCTTCCAATATTAAGTACGCTGCACTTGCTGGTGTTGAATTTAATTTGCCATTTTTCACTTAGGACACTCGGGCCATACCTGCAGCTCCCCGTTCCCGTATAACTCTCTCCCTCGCGTAACTCAGTCCCCTCTGTGTCAGATGCAGTCCACTTCTCTCTATCTAATAACACTGGCAGTCATGGTAGCTCTAGCACCATATTTGGCCGCTGTATGAAGGCCAGGCAGTGTGTGTGTGTGTGTGTGTGTGTGTGTGTGTGTGTGTTTGTGAAGGGTTTATTGACCTTGTGTTGGTTGGAGGTCAGGTGAGGCCAGGAGGAGATGAGGTCATTAACAGAGGTCAGGTTTAGGTATGAAAGGTCACTGACGATTATACCTGACCTCCCAAACTTACGCTTTTGTGAGGATATAAACTGAAGTGTGTTTGTGTGTCTGGGTGTGTTTGTAATTATCTGTCTGTCTGTCTGTCTGTCTGTCTGTCTGTCTCTCTGTCTGTCTGTCTGTCTGTCTGTCAAGGTTGGAGGTCATTATTAATTCTTTTTATTCTTCTCCTCTTCCTTCTCCTCCTTCTGCTCCTCCTCCTCCACCTCCTCCTCAAATGTCAAGGTCACACTGTCAGAGTTCCCTAGGTCGGCCTCGAGTCTTTATCCTTTAAGTCTTAACATTTCCGAGTATGACCTTCAAGCGGAAGGTTGTGTTGGATATTTCATGATCATCTCTAGTCAATGTAGTTATGGTGACGCTCTTAACCATCTCTCTCTCTCTCTCTCTCTCTCTCTCTCTCTCTCTCTCTCTCTCTCTCTCTCTCTCTCTCTCTCCAGTTCCATACTCTTTTAAATGTTATGGTTTATAGGAAACGTTTGAGCATTACTATCAAGACCCCAACCCTTTATTAACACACGTACAATAATTTCCTCGTTGTTTGACCCATAAACAGACGAGCTGGTGTATCTGAACCCGCCTGAGTGTCGTTTGTTGAGAGAGAGAGCTACCACCTCCACGTGTTTTGGATCTGTAATCACAATTCTGATGGTAGGAAGGTCTAGACTGGTCTCTTAAGATGTCGTGTAAAAAGTCTTGATCAAAGAGTTACTTAATCGCTAGTTTCCGAACGTCTCTTCTCCTATCGTGAATGACGCCCACCCGCTCATCAAAGGCAATCACTCCTTAAACTCCCTCTATCCTTCCTCCTCCTTCACCTCCTTTTCTCCCTTCTTTATGCTTCTACCCTTCTTTCTTCCGTCTCTTCTTACCCTCCCTCCCTCTCTCATTTCTCCCCTCCCTCCCTCCATCCCTCCATCCCTCCCTCCATCTATAACTGTCGTCTTCGGTCGCTGTTAAAGAAAACGACGAAGGTATTTTCCCATCGGTCGTTTTAGACAGAGAGAGAGAGAGAGAGAGAGAGAGAGAGAGAGAGAGAGAGTGAGAGGATGTAGAGAAAAGTGAGGGTGGACGGTCATCTGGTGTGTGTGTGCGTGTGCGTGTGTGTGCGTGTGTGTGTGTGTGTGTGTGTGTGTGTGTGTGCGCATGCTCGTAGGATTAAATAATATAAATAACTCGTAAAATGAAACAAAAAGTGTCACACCTGTTTAACTCTTTGTCTTCATCTAATAAAATCAATAAAAAAAAAAACTTATAGCTGACTGAACTTATTATTACAGGTAGATATCTAATGCCTGATCGAAGCTAAGTGAGAGTAACAGTTAAATCATGAGATGGAAAAACCTCGTCAAATTTAGTCCATGAATATTCCCTGGTCTGTTTACATACTCACCCGCTCAGGCGTGCACGGTGGCCAACTATTTCTTTTATTTTATGGTTTGTATAACTGTTGGATTTTGTTTTCATGGAAGTAAACAATATTTTTTAAGCTTAATAACGAAGGGAATTATTATTATTATTATTTTTTTTTAGTTACAGTAATTTTCCGTCAAACAGGATTTTTAATTTTAAGGTAAACACGATCACAAGAAAACACACACACATACACACATACACACACACATGAGAAAAACTACTGAACTCAAATAATACATAACCTTTCTTTATCTCATCTCTGAAATACATTCAACTGGTGACTAAGATTCGTTTTATTTCAGTTATTCTTATGGACAATAACTCTGGTCGATACTCTGTTATATTTCTCGTGCTTCTACAAGGCGATTATCGTTACCCTTCATATATCTCAATCGTTATATTACTGTCTCTTTACTATCTCCCAATCGCCATTTTCCTGTGCTGTCTATGGACACTGTCTATAATTTGAGACATCTCCCTGTGATCACGGAAGCGTCTCAAGCTTAGAGTAAAATGCAAGGAATTTGGCAGCAATTCAGTTCCTCCCTCCCTCCCTCCACTTGTTGCTGCTCTGGTAACTGCTTCCATACTGTGACCTAATTTATCACCCATTGTCCTCTGCTTATTGAATCATCATGTGTCCTTCTTCTTGTGCTTTACTGTAATTTGTCTTCTCTATTCATTGGCTCCACCATTTTCTTCTTCTTCTTCTTCTTCTCTTTGGGTCATGGTGATTTATCTTCCATTTTCCTGTGCTTAGTGAATCATCATGTTTGCCTCTTCTGGTTTATCGTCGTCTGTCATTCTGTCTCGTTCTCAGTGATGGGCTAATTTTTTTTATTTTTTTTTTATTTAGTATATATATATATATTGTTTATTCCGTGTTAACTAATTACTATATTTATTGCAATTTAACTTGTTTCACACACACACACACACACGCACATACACTCTCTCTCTCTCTCTCTCTCTCTCTCTCTCTCTCTCTCTCTCTCTCTCTCTCTCTCCTCTCCTCTCCTCATCAACAAATTCATCTTTTTTATCCCGACAAGAACAAGACAGATGGTTAAATCGGCGAGTTAATAAATCCCTCCCACTAGCTGTTCTTATATAGTTTTTTCGACATCTGAAGTTAACAGGACCGACACGCGCTCACTTTTTTCACCTTTGAGTAGACGATGTTGGTTAGGTTAGGTTTGGTAGATGGTGTTGGTTAGGTTAGGTTAGGTTAGGTCAGGTCAGGTTAGGTTAGGTCAGGTTAGGTTAGGTTAGGTTAGGTTAGGTTAGGTTTGGTAGATGGTGTTGGTTAGGTTAGGTTAGGTCAGGTCAGGTTAGGTTAGGTTTGGTAGATGGTGTTGGTTAGGTCAGGTTAGGTTAGGTTTTATAGAGTATAAATTAAAGACCCTGGCTGTTGAATCACCTACAGAAGCTGAGACCCTATGATTGGTGTTTAAAGACCAGGATAGTTACAGTAGCTCTAACTAAGACTCGCTGAACAGTACTTAAAGACTCCGACACTTGAAGCACCTTAAGCCAAATCAACAAGAACAACCCCCATCACCCGTAAGCTCAGGTCGCCCAGTAGTAATGTGTCACCCAAGTCACTTAACACTTAATGGAGAAAACTTGGAGACTCATTCCAAGTTTTGGTTGATAGGAAAAAAAGTTACTTTTCTTAAATCAAAAAGTTATTAATTTATTTCAATTATTTTGGGGGGAATTTTTATTGTTTTTTTTTTCATGTTCAGTTGAGCTATAAATACACGCCATATTGTGGAGAATTGTGTCCTGGAATTGGTCTGGAGTTTGTGGATAAAATGGGCACCTGGAAACCCAACCCATGGCGGTAGTGTACTGGCCCCGGCACGGTTCCGGCTCCGGGTTCTGGCTTAAGTCAAAGAGGAAACTATTCGCCATAATTGTGATGTTTAAAAAAAATATATATAATTTTGTTTGGTGATCTAGACGGTGAGGCGTTATACATATACACATTTGTTACTAAATATTACAAATAATGTTGAATATTCTGACTTTACATGTTATAATAAATGACACACGATCAGGTTATAATACCGAGCAGTTACATAGCACAGGGGGAGAGAGGCTGACTGAGCGACCACTTGTGTTTCTCTCACTAACAGACAGAGGGCACTGCGACACAAACAAACAAACAAACCTATTACACAAACAGGAAAAGTGATCATAAACAATGGCCATAACATGATAGACAATTCCCATAGATGTTATGTTACCGTGTTGTAGAGAAAGTATCAGGTGTTATAAAGTAGATTGACATAATATCAACATAAACACAACATAAACTACGACTAGGTCATTTTAATTAAGACTTACACACCACAAACAAACACTTACACACTACAAACAAACACTTACACACCACAAACAAACACTTACACACTACAAACAAACACTTACACACCACAAACAAACACTTACACACCACAAACAAAATTTATTCGTCATATAATTTCACGTTTTCAATTGACCTTATGAAGTGGAGGTATTATTTACTGGTTATGGTATGTATATTGTATAGTGTCTCCCTGAAATGAGTCCCTTCCTTTCTGCTCCCTGCCCCCCCCCCCCCCACCCTCACTCCCTCTCTCCAACTCACAGTGTCTCAGGGAGCAAACAGGGAGCAGGAAGGGAGGGAAGGAAGCAGGGACATTTTTCTTGGACGCCCTATATATGAATAGTGTATATATACAAGTGTTATTCATTGTAGAAAATAAACGAGATTTAATTCATGTTTGTGTTTTACGTCTGGGAATGTTTTTTTTTAGTATGAGTGTATGTCTGTCTGTGTGTGTGTGTGTGTGTGTGTGTGTGTGTTGTAAGGAGATTATACAAGCAATATAAACAAAAGACCTGTCACACACACACACACACACACACACACACACACACACACACACACACACACACACAGTTAAATAATTCCCTCAAATCAAAGACAATTTCTAAACTAAAAATGAATTCGTGTTTTGTGATGACCAAAAAATACAAAAAAAATATAAATGATAGTAAAACAACATCAACAGAATAAAAAAAAAAAAAACACCGGGATAAACTGCAACACAATAACGGTGGGTTTGGATAGGTTGGTACCCCTGACATTTGTTTACATGTGACGTCATTCACTTCAGCAAGAGAAAAATATTTATAATGTTAAACCAAAACCTCGTCTTTAATTATTTTTTCTACCTTTAAATGTTTTATTTTTTGTTTTTTTAGTTTTCTCTTTTTTTATATTGGATGAAAATAAATTAAATACTACGTTTCATCAGATTTACACTTATTTAATTGACAATAGATGAGATTAAGAGTGTAAATCGAATTTCATTTACAAATGGATTGATGGGTATTTTATTTGTCGTGTTTACATTCTGCTTACATCTCTCTCATTTGTTTTAGCAAGTACCAAATGCCTGCCTCTCTCTCTCTCTCTCTCTCTCTCTCTCTCTCTCTCTCTCTCTCTCTCTCTTAACTCTCAAAGATGTCAGCCGTCTCTCACTAACTTCCCTCTACCTGTTCCTCTCCCCTACTCTCCCAGTTGTCAGGTGTCGCTCATAACTCGCTCTCCCTGACTCACAAACTTCACCCTGACGAGGAAAAACAACGTCTAATTAATGGTCCTCAGAGTGTCTTGTGACGTGTGAGGTTAATACTAGGTTATAGGGGGTAAGGAGGTCAGGTAAGTCCATTCGAGGTCATATGAGTTCCCTTGAGGCTACAGATCATAGGGGAGTTATAGGGGAGGTCAGGTAAGTTATTTGAGGTCATATGAGGTCATTGGTCAGTCATGAAGGAAGTCATCTATTTCTTATATATTTTTCAACATTTATTATCGTTTTCTTCCTCTCTTCCTCTATTTAATCTCCTCGTTTGTTTTTAATATTCTAATTCTTTCTGTTTCTCTTCTTCTTTATCTTTCCCTTTATTCCTTATTCTGTTTATCATTTTCATCCTTATTTCTCTCATTTTTATCTTTTATTCTTCTGTCATCTGCTTACTACCATTTACTTTCGTTTTTGTTTATCATCATTTATTTATTTCTTTTATTGTAATCATTTTTTCTTCTATCTTCACTTGACTACAATTTCTTTATTTTCTTCTGTTTGCTTCCACTTCCTTCATTCTCTTCATTTTCCCTTTTCTTATCTTCGTCTTGCTCTTTATCTTTTATTCCTATTCATCCTTCATATCCTTTCCTATTTTTATTTCCATCCTCCTCTTCCTTATTTACCCATCAGCCTCCTCATCCTCTTTCCCCTCTTCCTACTTTCCTCCTTCTTCTTCTTCCTCCTCCTCCTCCATTTCTTACACATATATATATCCGCACGCATACCCTCCCCCCCCCCCCCCACACACACACACAAAACGTACGTGTGTGTGTGTGTGTGTGTGTGTGTGTGTACCCAGGGTGAGTGTATGGTATGTGTGTGTGTATATATGTCGGGTTTTACATTTACATTGCACACAGTATATTCCGGGTGTGTGTGTGTGTGTGTGTGTGTGTGTGTGTGTGTGTGTGTGTTTAAGTACATCCAGAATAACGCACAAAAACACACACCAAAAAAATTACTTTGAAAAACAATAAGCGGCGAGTAATTAGCGTTAGAAAGGTAATTAAAATTATTGACATATCATTTGGTCAAGTAATTATACAGATATTCAATTGCGGACAACAGATCCTTAAAGATGTGTGCATGTAAAGGGGAATGTGTATTTTAGTGTCCTCCGTGTATTAATACTGATCCCTGCAGTGATTAAAGTTTTATTGGGATATAAAGCGTGTGAAGACGAGCATAACTATCACGCACTGGCACATACACACACACACACACACACACACAAACGGATAAGTTCTTTTTGTAAATTCTTGTATTATTATTATTATTATTATTATTATTATTATTAGCAGCAGCGTTCTATAAATCAGTAAAGATTGAATCATCAGATGGGCTAAGTTGCGGCCACTAAGGTCCCGCACCTCTGCTGTGGCCAGAACAACACGGATTAACTTTCCATTATTCCTGGTATTTAAACTTAAGATAATTAATATCAACAAAGGTGCACAGATCTTATGACTCGACCCGTATTACGAGACCAAAGAGAGAGAGAGAGAGAGAGAGAGAGAGAGAGAGAGAGAGTGAGTTTCCTTCTTAAGTAACTACGACAAATGTTACACACGACACCCCCAACACATTGACTACGGGTGTTCCTCGATCATTGAACATCATTGAACGTCATTGAACATAAGTGAACACAACGCTGAAATAACACCCCAAAACACTTAAACTTTCTATGCGTGTTATATTAGTCTCTGTCTAACCCTGAACTAAAATGCCGCTACAGGACTTATAATGCTACTGAAACGAGTTACAGTGGAAGTTATAGCTGGTCATATAAAGTTTGAATTACAGGCGTTTATGTAACTGAGGAAAAAGTTATAGGTGCTGTTTAAAAACGTCTTAAATTCTTTTATTTTTTTTATTCGGGTCTTTTAAAGTTATAAACGAACCATTTTTTTTAAAGGAGACGCGGCCTTGTGGTTCGGTCTTATAGAGTAGAACTGAAAGGGCGTAATGGGAACAGTTATATATGATTTAATTTTAATTTTATTTTATTTTATTATCATATCTCGTATTATTACTTTTATTTACCTCCGTGTTTACTTATTCTTCTCTTTATCTGTGTATTCATCTATTTCATATCTTTTCCTTATTTACATTTCCTTCCTTGGTTGTTATTGTTGTTTTTTTTATTTCCTTTCGTGTTTATTCAGTTCAACACATTTTTTTTTATTTTTTTTATTCCCTTCTTTTCTATTTCCCCATTTCTATTTTTCCACTACTGTCTTTTTTTCTTCATCATTTTCAGTTTCCCAATTCCTGTTTTATTTCCCCATATTACTGTCTATTTTTTCCCATTACCATCAAATTCCCCCATTTCTTTCTATCTCCTCTACATTGTGTTTCCCCATCACTTCTTCCCCATCACTCTATTTCCCCATTACCTCCCATTTCCCCATTAACATCTCCTTTCTCAATACTCTGAAGAAAAAACAAATTGACAATAACATTCATATCTTTACACAATTGTATATTTTTTTTTTGGGTCATCTTCCAAAACTTTTCCGACGAATCATATAAGACTAAGAGAGCTTTAAAGAGTCAATTAAATTTAAAAGAGTCAAATGAATCTTTAAAAGAGTCAAATGAATCTTTAAAAGAGTCAAATGAATCTTTAAAAGAGTCAAATGAATCTTTAAAAGAGTCAAATGAATCTTTAAAAGAGTCAAATGAATCTTTAAAAGAGTCAAATGAATCTTTAAAAGAGTCAAATGAATCTTTAAAAGAGTCAAATTTATTTGCTATTGATTCGACGTCTTCATGAGAGCAACAGCATCTCACAACAACAACAACAACAACAACAACAACAACACCACACTTCCTGAGAATTTTGTTGATAAGTTTTGTTTGGTTATAAACTTTGTGTGTGTGTGTGTGTATGTGTGTGTTCCTGTGTGTGTGTGTGTGTGTATGTGTGTGTTCCTGTGTGTGTGTGTGTGTGTATGTGTGTATGCGCGTGTGTGTGTGTGTATATGCGTGTTTTCCTGTGTGTGTGTGTGTGTGTGTGAGTGTTCCTGTGTGTGTGTGTGTGTGTGTGTGTGCACGGCTGGTCATCTGGACACACATGGCGGCACACTACCAGCCATGAATACTCTATTAACTGTTGAGCCGCCACAGTCAATGTCGACACTTCTATTACCCATTCCTGGCACTCCCTCACCCATTCCTGGCACTCCCTCGCCCATTCCTGGCACTCCCTCACCCATTCCTGGCACTCCTTCACCCATTCCTGGCACTCCTTCACCCATTCCTGGCACTGTTTCACCCATTCCTGGCACTGTTTCACCCATTCCTGGCACTCCTTCACCCATTCCTGGCACTCCTTCACCCATTCCTGGCACTCCCTCGCCCATTCCTGGCACTCCTTCACCCATTCCTGACACTCCTTCACCCATTCCTGACACTCCTTTACCCATTCCTGGCACTCCTTCACCCATTCCTGGCACTCCTTCACCCATTCCTGACACTCCTTTACCCATTCCTGGCACTCCTTTACCCATTCCTGGCACTCCCTCGCCCATTCCTGGCACTCCTTCACCCATTCCTGGCACTCCTTCGCCCATTCCTGGCACTCCTTCACCCATTCCTGGCACTCCCTCACCCATTCCTGGCACTCCCTCACCCATTCCTGGCACTCCCTCACCCATTCCTGGCACTCCTTCACCCATTCCTGGCACTCCCTCGCCCATTCCTGGCACTCCTTCACCCATTCCTGGCACTCCCACACCCATTCCTGGCACTCCCTCACCCATTCCTGGCACTCCCTCACCCATTCCTGGCACTCCTTCACCCATTCCTGGCACTCCCTCACCCATTCCTGGCACTCCTTCACCCATTCCTGGCACTCCTTCACCCATTCCTGGCACTTCCATCTGCACCCATTCCTGGCACTCCCTCGCCCATTCCTGGCACTCCTTCACCCATTCCTGGCACTCCTTCACCCATTCCTGGCACTCCTTCACCCATTCCTGGCACTCTTTCACCCATTCCTGGCACTCCCTCACCCATTCCTGGCACTCCTTCACCCATTCCTGGCACTCCTTCACCCATTCCTGGTACTCCTTCACCCATTCCTGACACTCCTTTACCTATTCCTGGCACTCCCTCGCCCATTCCTGGCACTCCTTCACCCATTCCTGGCACTCCTTCACCCATTCCTGGCACTCCTTCACCCATTCCTGGCACTTCCTCGCCCATTCCTGGCACTCCTTCACCCATTCCTGGTACTGTTTCACCCATTCCTGGCACTCCCTCGCCCATTCCTGGCACTCCTTCACCCATTCCTGGCACTCTTTCACCCATTCCTGGCACTCTTTCACCCATTCCTGGCACTCCCTCACCCATTCCTGGCACTCCCTCACCCATTCCATAACCAACCCTATCTCGGTTCCAACAGACAGGGTTAGGTGAGAATATTCCAACTAGAGTGTGGAGGTAAGATTCCTACTTGAGTACGTGTGGTGAAAGAGTCCTACTAGAGTACGCGTGGAGGTGAGAAAGTTCTACTAGAGTGCGTGTGGTGAGAGTCCTACTAGAGCGCGTGTGGTGAAAGAGTCCTACTAGAGTGTGGAGGTGAGATTCCTACTAGAGTGCGTGTGGAGGTAAGAGAGTTCTACTAGAGTGCGTGTGGTGAGAGTCCAACTAGAGTGCGTGTGGTGAGAGAGTCCTAGTAGAGTGCGTGTGGAGATGAGAGTCCTACTAGAGTGCGTGTGGAGGTAAGACAGCCCTACTAGAGTGCGTGTGCAGGTGAGAGAGCCCTCCTCAGAGTGTGTTGGGATGCTGTTGGCTTAGATGTGATATTGTGAGGGGTAACATGACTCATTGCCTCTGTTGGGGGTGGGAAGGTGGTGTTGGAGGGAGGGATGCTGTTGGAGGGAGGGATGGTGGTGTTGGAGGGAGGGATGGTGGTGTTGGAGGGAGGGATGGTGTTGGAGGGAGGGATGGTGTTGGAGGGAGGGATGTTGTTGGAGGGAGGGAGGGAGGGATGGTGTTGGAGGGAGGGATGGTGTTGGAGGGAGGGATGGTGGTGTTGGAGGGAGGGAGGGATGGTGTTTGAAGCTCTCTGGTCGACCCTAACTGAACGGGCGCCTCTCGGTTCCATTTTTGGCTGTCGGTGTGTAAGTCGGTCCTCTTATTGACGTATCAAGAGGCGTCATTATTGGTGACGTCATACACACAGTGATCCAATCATCTTCGAGGAAATTAAAAAAAAAACACAAAAAAAAACAGGAGGGAACGGCATACTTCACACTTTTGATTCATAGGCTGGTGTTTGTTTGTGTTTGTTTGTTTGTTTTATATTTTGGTTATGAATGGGAAGAAAAATTCAGTTGTTTTTGTTTTTGTTGTGTTTTATTTTTGTTGTTTTTGTTTTTGTTGTGTTTTATTTTTGTTGTTTTTGTTTTTGTTGTGTTTTATTTTTGTTGTTTTTGTTTTTGTTGTGTTTTATTTTTGTTGTTTTTGTTTTTGTTGTGTTTTATTTTTGTTGTTTTTGTTTTTGTTGTGTTTTATTTTTGTTGTTTTGTGATTGTTATGGATTTCATGCGGTTGTGATTGTTTTTGTCAGTGTACGTATTCGACAGACTCAGGGAACACGTACTACCACTATTGTTGTGGTTGTAGGCAGTGTAGTAGTGACGCGTTGTTGTAGGTTGTAAGGTGAAGTGGTGGTGGTTGTTGTTGTAATTGTTGCTGCAACCTGGCCACTCGTTCTACAACCCGGCCACTCGTACTACAACCCGGCCACTCGTACTACAACCCGGCCACTCGTGCTACAACCCGGCCACTCGTACTACAACCCGGCCACTCGTACTACAACCCGGCCACTCGTACTACAACCCGGCCACTCGTGCTACAACCCGGCCACTCGTACTACAACCCGGCCACTCGTGCTACAACCCGGTCACTCGTGCTACAACCCGGCCACTCGTACTACAACCTGGCCACTCGTACTACAACCCGGCCACTCGTGCTACAACCTGGCCACTCGTACTACAACCCGTCCACTCGTACTACAACCCGGCCACTCGTGCTACAACCCGGCCACTCGTACTACAACCCGGCCACTCGTACTACAACCAAATTATATTTTATTATTTTTAAATTGGAATATATAAATTCGTTCTGTGGTTATAACAAAGAGGTAATTTTTTTTTTTTTTTTGATAATTTAGTAATTTTCGAGTAACTATTTTTTACCCGTACTATAAACATCGTAATAAGTAATGAAAATATACTCCAGTCTATGTTATGTACAGTGTAAACAAAGTAACCAATTTCGTCTTTCATTTAGCTCCGTCCATTGAAGTCAGTGTGTTTGTTATAAGCAAGAGGTGACACTGACAATAAGAGGACAAACTAAGTGCTACGTAGTAATTGATTTTTCACTCAATAGATGTCGCTGATATTGTTGGACGCTGTGACGACGAGACGGTGTTGTGTATAAGAATATATTGCGTTGATTACATTGCTGTACGCTGTAACTACAAGGTTATGCTTAGTGTTACGTTCAATACATGGCGTTGACAGTAATATTCAATGGTTTTAATTATTAATAAATGTTCTAACTCAGCTATGGAAGGTTCAACTGAGTGACCACGTTGGCGCCTTGACGAGGGTTGGGCGTCTGGCTCTAGGTACCGTCATGTAACTAAACACAGATAAGGACCTCAAAATACTTATTTTTTTCAATGTTGGCGACACAACTGACTTAACCTAACCGAACTTGACCTAACCTAACCGAACTTGACCTAACTGGACCTAACTGGACCTGACCAAACCATGTCTTACTTTACCTAACCTAATTTAATCTAACCTAACCTAACAAAGTCTAAACTGACCTGATCTAACGTAACGTAATCTAACCTAACATAACCTGACCTACCATATACCTAATTTAACCTGACCTGACCTAACCTAACCTAACCTCAGACCCGACATGAGGAGTACATTTTAGGATGAAGTTAGTCTATACTGAGTAAGTTACACCAAGCCCATCACATAAGACCTGGCAGTGTTCAGTGCCTCTAGTTGACACAGTGCCATGACTTGACACAGTAACTATTTGACACAGTGACTCAATTTGACACAGTGACTTTATTTGACACAGTGACTTTATTTGACACAGTGACTCAATTTGACACAGTGACTCAATTTGACACAGTGACTCAATTTGACACAGTGACTTTATTTGACACAGTGACTCAATTTGACACAGTGACTCAATTTGACACAGTGACTCAATTTGACACAGTGACTCAATTTGACACAGTGACT
This sequence comes from Homarus gammarus, assembly GCA_958450375.1. Taxonomy (NCBI): domain Eukaryota; kingdom Metazoa; phylum Arthropoda; class Malacostraca; order Decapoda; family Nephropidae; genus Homarus; species Homarus gammarus. Next base: position 1,650,735 of record CAUDMG010003694.1, on the reverse strand, counting down.
CAATTTGACACAGTGACTCAATTTGACACAGTAACTCAATTTGACACGGTGACTCAATTTGACACAGTGGCTCTATTTGACACAGTGACTTTATTTGACACAGTGACTCAATTTGACCAGTGACTCAATTTGACACAGTGACTCAATTTGACACAGTGGCTCTATTTGACACAGTGACTTTATTTGACACAGTGACTCAATTTGACACATTGACTCAATTTGACACATTGACTCAATTTGACACATTGACTCAATTTGACACAGTGACTCAATTTGACACAGTGACTCTATTTGACACAGTGACTCTATTTGACACAGTGACTCAATTTGACACAGTGTCCCGATTTGACACAGTCGTAAAGATTTCTATTATAAATTATGTCATTGGTGGTATGAGGGTAAAACATAAAATAGATTTGTTAATGGCACAAGGTTTTAAATATAAGATAATTGGTAGTTCAGTCACTTCAAGGTAATACAAGAATGATATAAAATGTTAAAAAGCTGATGAATGAGGATACCAAGAAAGAATAATAAATGAAGGAGAGGAGGAGAAGAAGAAGAATATGTATAGAAAGAAGAAGCGTGAAGTATAAATAAATAGACAGGAGTAAGAAAAAGAAGATTTAAGAAGTGGATAAAGGGTGAATAGCAGTAACTAGAATAATGAAGAATAGAGATAATCAGGTGAAGAAGGAATAGACGTAAGGAAGAAAACGTTACAGTGAGTAAAAGTGAAGACAATGAAAGATTTAGAGAATAGTTGTAAGCAAGATAAGAGGAATAACAAGACGAAGAAGGAACAGTAAATAATAACAGGACACAGTGATAAAGAGGGTAGATAAAGGGAAGTAAAGAAACACACGAAGACTAAAAAAAAAAATATGAAGAATTATGGTAATTAACCGAAACACAAAGGATTAGGCAATGGATTAGAAAGTCGATGAGAAAGAAATGATGATTAGCCAGTGGTCAGGGGTGGGGGAAGAGATCTGTTACGTGCTATTGAACAAACTCGACCTTGAGAAATCTAATGAGAAAACCTCCAGAGAGACAGGTGGTAGTGACGGTCAGGTAAAGATTACAATCAATAAACGAATAACTATATCAAAACTGACTAACATAACATCTTGACCCACATGTTGAAAAAGACAATAATAAAAATAACTTAAAAAATACACTAAATAACCGTATATAAATAACAATCATATAACGAAATACACATTATGATACTTATAATAAATAAATACCACTTATAAAAACGTAATATATAATGATAAATAAAGCATGGAAGGACCTCATTTGTTAATTGATCAAATAATTAGGTATGTTCATTTTGTTTCGTTTCGTTACTGTGTTTGAGGAGCTCTGACTGTATGAAGCTCTGACAGTATGAAGCTCTGACAGTATGAAGCTCTGACTGTATGAAGCTCTGACTGTATGTAGCCCTGACAGAATGAAGCTCTGACAGAAGGAGACGTTAAATGAAGCCAAAAGGTCAAGGGAACTTTTTTGCGCGAGACTGGACGTAAACGGTTTAGTTAAGGCAAGTGAAGATTGCGATAGACCAGCAACGAGGAAAATGAAACTGGATTCTTATTATCTCTTCTCAGTTAATGGTGTGAGAGAGAGAGAGAGAGAGAGAGAGAGAGAGAGAGAGAGAGTCTTTTCTCATTGCCGCCATCGAGCTGACTGAGGGTTTAATCTAGTCTTGGTCAACAGGCGGGATGGGAATACGCTCTTCTTATTTAATGGCCTGACAGTTCGCTCATCTGCCAATAGATGGTGTGGGGATGCCCTTTTCTCGCCTAAAAGAACCTGACAATTCTATTAGTTGGTACCAGGTGACTTGACAATCGCCTTCTCATTCCTGTAGGAGGCGACTGACTATACCCGAATGAGTTTTTCTTTTTAGGTATTGAGTTATGTTTTATTAATAAGATATGATGGTGAGAAATGGGGTCTCTCTCTACCTCCATAAACTGACTCTAAATCTTAATTAAAATAGTAAAATTAGTATAGTTGACTTTAAGAGGATAATAATGAAGATAACATTAGATATTAGTTAAGATAGTTTATATAGTAGATAGAGTATATTATGTATGTAACCTAACCTAACCTAACCTACCCTAACCTAACCTAACCTACCCTACCCTAACCTAACCTAACCTAACCTCAGTAAAATGAACGTCACACTAGGGTTACTTTCTAATTCTGTTAACACCCTCACTGCTGTTTGGAACATTATAGTGAAGGCAAAAGAGCTAATCGTGGTTTAGTCCTGGGGGCGGTGGGTGGAGGCTGGGGCAGGGGTGGGGTGGGGGTGGGCGTGGGCGGGGTGGGCAGGGGTGGGGGTGCCCTCAGCTCCTAGACTCTAAAGGTTATGTTGAGTGACAAAAATTCTAGACACGGTGACAGGTAGAACAATAATAATAATAATAATAATAATAATAATAACTGTGTGTGTGTGTGTGTGTGTGTGTGTCTGTGTGTGTATGTGTATATACTTCTTACATGCAAAACATCAAAACAACTCACATTTATTTTTCTTTATCCAGACCTTCATAAAATCAGAATGAATTCCTCTGAAACCTGAAACAAACAACAACAAAAGAACCTGACTATTTTAAAAGTAGGTTAATCGACTCATTTTGGTCCAACTTCTTTTCTTTGACACAGTTGGAGAAAATAAATAAAAGTTTTACCATCAGTTGAGTCATTATATAAATCATTAAATCTCATACTCAAGACTATATCATTGTACATCATTATATATCATATTAAATGGTGTTGAGTTTTATATCATTACACGTAAAGTCATCATTCATAGTTTTGTGTTTTGGTGTGATATATAAAGGGTAATCATTAGCTGTGTATTATAGGTGTGAAGCTAAACTCAGCAAAAACAGATGAATGTGTAGCTGTATTATTAGCTTGAGGATATATCGACATACCATCATCTCAAAGATAGAATGACTGTTATCTGTAATGTATATAAGTTAAATTATATACTCATCTATAAGTAATATATACATCGATAGTCTATAAACATTTTTCATGAACACAGAAACATTGATAATAATATATATTTTCTCTCTATTTCTCAACTTTATTTTGAAAACTTTCCTCTCGACAGTAATTTCAGTAATTGTTATATCTCCTGTGTTGACACGGAGCCGCGCACAGGTGAGATACAGGGATGTTCTCAGAAAGGGGCAGGTGTAGTGAGTCATTATTTGCTCTAAGACAGGTAATAAAAGGAAATGTAGACAGAAGAACAAAGTGTATAAGTGATGATGATCGCTCAGACTCCAATGGGCCATGCAAACCATTTTACCGGGAGGCGAAATATAATTACAGGAGCCAAAATTCTCACGGATCGCCAAAATATTCCTAGGATCGCCAAAATATTCTTAGGACCGCCAAAATATTCCGAGGATCACCAAAATATTCCTAGGACCACCAAATTTTTCCTAGGACCACCAAATTATTCCTAGGACCACCAAATTATTCCTAGGATCTCCAAAATATTCTTAGGATCGCCAAAATATTCATAAGGTCAACCAGAATACTTCCTGATGCTCTAGTTTAGAAGCATTCTGTCCGTTGGGATATTCTTCACTCTCAGTTTAGTTAATTTAGTAAGTATACAAAAATATTTCTGTGTTGATGTTTGGGAACAAAATATTAATTCAAACTACATCAACCAAAAACTCGAATACGTTACCTTTACAATATTTTTTATCTGACATCATTCTTCCTATTTTCTCTATATATTTATTTAATTTTGAGTGTTTTTCTTGATGTACGTATAATAATTTTGATGCTAGTTAGTAAAACAAATAAATATGGATTGTATCTGTATCGCAATAGGAAGAGTGTCAAGGTGTGTCATCAGCGCGCCTTGTGTGTCACTCACTCTTGTTGCATCAGACTCACTTCAATTTAGTCTCACATTTTTGGCTGTTAGTTTGTAGAGAGAGAGAGAGGGAGAGAGAGAGAGGGAGAGAGAGAGAGAATACAGACAGAAAACAGACAGACAGACAGACAGACAGACAGGTGAGGGTGGAACATGTATCAAGGTAAGGGATAGATCACAGCCAAGGAGTGACTGTGTGCCTCCCTCCCACACACCATCAACACCTTGTTTACACTTTACTCGGGATGAGGACTCTCCCCCTCCCCTCCCCCTCCCTCCCTAGATCTAAGACCAACAACTGGTAAGTGTGTCGGAGGGGCGCCAATGGGAGATTACAGATCACCTGAGTTTAATTTGATCGTGTGGAGTGTAAAGACGGAGAGAGAGAGAGAGAGAGCTAATTCGTACTGAAGAGAAATCCTAAAATTATGTTGGACGGTTTTTATAATGTTAGTATATATAGTCTATTATTTTGTAAGATAAAAAAAACCCGATGTATAGCGGTTTTGTTATATGATTTATAAAAGTTTTTTTTAACTTGGTAATACTTCATGATATGACGCCTTCAAGGTCGGCCTCAGTGGAGTGGCACTTGACAAAAACAGTAGTAAATCGCCTATTGGAGGTTAATATAATGACAAACTTTGAAGGCTATTGCGTCGAGAGGTTTAGTGGACGTTGAAAACTTTTAAAAACTTTTATCTTTGACCTCAACTAAATACACAATGTTTAAAGAACCGATTACATAAACCTGATGAGGTAACCTACACGTAATGTCTGTCTGTCTATGTCTGTCCGTCTCTGTGTGTGTGTGTGTGTGTGTGTGTGTGTGTGTGTGTAATACAACACCAACACACCAACTTAAACAAACAAACACTTCATCTTCCTATAACACAACTACCTAATTTATATTAAAACACACGAAATATAATAACCTCAACTAATTACTTAAACCGACCTGACCTAACCTAACCTAACCCCACCCCAACTTATCCTAACCCAACCTAACCTAACCTAACCTAAAATGAGTTAAACAGATTATGGACGATTTTACTGAAGAAAACATTAATTGAAGTAGTCACATCAGCTTAACTCGACTCTAACTGGATTACGCTGAGGCCGATTAGGTTAGGTTAGGTTAGGTAGTGGAGTAATTAGCGACGTCAGGTGTTCTCTCTCTCTCTCTCTCTCTCTCTCTCTCTCTCTCTCTCTCTCTCTATGCCGTATTCTCTTTCTTTTTTGCCCCTTTTTCTCTTCATTATCTCTATCTCTTTCTCCCCACCTTTCATTCTCTCTCTCTACATCTCTGTCTGTCTGCATGTCTGTCTGTCTGTCTGCCTGCCTGCTTTTCTGTCTGTCTGTCTGTCTGTCTGTCTGTCCCGTCAAATTTCCTAATGATGTTCACCTAAGTATCTCACAGTATTATGAAATATGATGATACCATGGCAGAGAGAGAGAGAGAGAGAGAGAGAGAGAGAGAGAGAGAGAGTTCTTTGGGCACTATAGGTGATCTCTTGAGCCACTTGTCATCAGTTTAAGTTTGGACATTAATCCTGACACAGTTAGCTGGAGTTATGTGACTGTCACCACCCACACACACACACACACACACACACACACACACACAGATTCCCAATGATGATAATTTTTCTTTTTAACTCATCGTATTCAAGGTGTTAACTCATTGTGCTCAAGGGGTTGATATATATACATAATCTACCTGGCTTGGCTTTCATTATATAGTATAACATATAATTAGCCTCTATAATTAGTCTCTATAATTGATATATATAATTGGTGTATATATAATTGGTGTATAATTGGTTTATATAATAGAAACTAATACGTAGACCTTATGAGTTGTTTTTGTTTATTATTCACAAAATCAATATAAACAATTTAAGTAATACGTATAATTGACCTGTGTAAATTATCCCTGTTTGTCTATAATTAAACATGTAAGGGATTTATTTAATTTAACTAATACTTTTAGATTGATTTGTCCGTAATTAGTTAATATGATAAATTTTTATTACGTATAATTTCTTACCTGTCTAAGCTGTCAATACCTGTCTATAATTACCCTAACCTAACCTATCCTAACCTCACTAAATTCTTACAAAATAATAACACCATTAAAAAAAAAAAACATGTATAATTACTAAAAAATGTCTCAAATTATAGATTGTTTTCAGATACTACTCACAACATTTGACGTAATATAACAATAATATAATTTGCTACAACAGTTCATTAGTGTGTTTAAATGATTAATTATATTGGACGAATTCAGGGTTGGTGCTTGTGTTGGAGGCGGTGTCTGGCGGGGGGGGGGGGGGAGCCAGTAGTGTTTCCAAGGCTGTGTTAGAGGATAGAGTCATACCATTGATGAGAAACACAACTCCATCTCATAACTTTCCGTGTATATAATTCTGCATCGTCGCCCTAAACCAAAACTCCATAATTATATCGATCTAATTCCCGTATGTTATTATCAGTAAAACCAAAGTCGAAAAAAAACAACTCCTCAGGTAGAGTCTAGGTGTAAATTCTTCGCCATCTTACCTTGTGTCTTTGTGTGGTATTTTAAGTAAGTCTGTTAGATGCGTTCTCACATCATCCATTAACACATTCCACCAATATCATCCACCAATATCATCCACCATCATCATCCACAAACATTATCCACTAACACCATCCGCCAACATCATCCACCAACATCATCCACCAACATCATCCACCATCATCATCCATTAACATCATCCACTAACACTATCCACCAACATCATCCACCTACATCATCCACCAACATCATCCACCAACATCATCCACTAACATTATCCACCAACACTATCCACCAACATCATCCACCTACATCATCCACCAACATCATCCACCATCATCATCCACCAACATCATCCACTAACATTATCCACTAACACTATCCACCAACATCATCCACCTACATCATCCACCAACATCATCCACCATCATCATCCACTAACATTATCCACTAATACTATCCACCAACATTATCCACCAACATCATCCACTAACACTATCCATCAACACTATCCACCAACATCATCCACCTACATCATCCACCAACATCATCCACCATCATCATCCACCAACATTATCCACTAACATTATCCACTAACACTATCCACCAACATCATCCACCAACATCATCCACCAACATCATCCACCACCAATGTCATTTACCAACATCATCCACTAACATCATCCACCAATATCATCCACCAACATCATCCACAAACATTATCCACTAACACCCATCCACAAACATCATCCACTAACACCCATCCACAAACATCATCCACTAACACCCATCCACCAACATCATCCACAAACATTATCCATTAACACCCATCCACCAACATCATCCACCAACATCATTCACCTACATCATCCACCTACATCATCCACCTACATCATCCATCATCATCATCCACCACCAACGTCATTTACCAACATCATCCACCAACATCATCCACTAACATTATCCACTAACACCCATCCACCAACATCATCCACCACCATCATCCACCAACATCATCCACTACCATCATCCACCAACATCTCGTATCTATCTGTCTTTGGGCGTCTCCCTGAAGCCCAAGTGTCACTCTTAATATTTCAGACAGTAGATAAAGGTCATGTTAGTCTCACACGGGATTAAGGTAAATATTTTAAGGTCATTGATGGCAGTGGTTATGTCATAAATCTCTGTGATAATAGTACTGTTGGGTAAAGGTCATATTAGGTCATATTAGGTCAAATTAGGTCAAATTAGGTTATGCATTTAAGGGTCCTGCTCTGTCATATATTGATGTGTCTGGTTATGACAAGTTTAATTAATATTATTTATACTACTCTGGCTGTCAGGTGGTAGTGGTATTGTAAACATTGTACCCTGTAAGTTACTGGTATAATTATGTTTGTGTACTACCCACTACAATGGTGATAAGTAGTGACCTATTGTGGTGGTATAATAAGCCTTCAAGGTCATTATGTCCTGTAGGGTCTGTGTCGAGTATTGATCACAACTACGATAATGTCAGTAGCCTCTACAGGTGGTGGTGGCCCTTTACAATAAGTTTCTGTTTAAAGGTCACGATATCTTGTAGAACGTTTGGTCCATCTGGCAGCGGTCCACTTCAAGGGAGTTGATAAGTGTCCCAGATTACGTGAGGCCACAGGTTGTTGATCACAATAACGAGACAAGTAGTACAAGTGGTGAATTTTTTGTGTGTTGCCACTTACTACATATACGTTCAGGAGAATAGGAGAAAGTTGGTGATAAAAAGAGAAAAAGCGCAGGGCCGATAACTGTGGAGAGGGAAGAACGACACACACAGATGGGATTAATTAAGACTCGGGTGAAGAATGTTTTTAGAGTCTATGTTCAAGCCACCTGTAAGAGAGGGTGGAAGGGGTGGCCGAGTGGATGTAGAGCTCGTCTCCTGTTCTAAGAATCTGGCAGGGCACCCCCACTCCATCCAGCTGTGAAGGAGTGCAAAACTTTATATTGTAAATGGGGAGTAAAAACCTTCACGTGCAACACTGGGTATATTGCTTCCCTGTACACCGAAAAACGGGCTTAATGTTTTTTTTTTGTCTTTGTTTTGCTCCCTCGGGTCGTCAGACCTTTGTATTAGTATTGGGGGCGGGGTGAGGCAGTGTACAGCATGATATAAAGCGGGTGTTGTGAGGTCAAGATATATCCTGCCTTTTACAAACAATCAACACCTCAACCCGCCAGCATTCGAACCCACGGCCCACGAGCCCATGTGTGAAAGCTATGGAATGGTTCTAGGACAACTGCCCCCTGGACATTTGCTCCCCATTGCCAGTGAATAACTGGCAAAAAACATGGAAATAACCTAACTTTAAGTTAAAATAACCTAAGTTAACCTAGCCTAACTTAACCTAACCAGGTGGCAGTTGTCCTGACACCCTATGGAATATATTTAAATAACTCCAATATTTACTTCGGTATAATTGATTTATATTAACGTACGATTCTATTTCCTCCATAACTCAGAATTAAGTGATATTAACCCCTCAAATCCTTGCAGGTGGTTAGTTAATAGATAATTTCATATAGACTGTTGTTAACTTACATCTAAAACAGTTAAGACCAATGTTGAGACGTGGTGACGAGCAGCAACAGTCATACACGATACTGGTCGGTAAAATGTCTTCAAACATTGTTGGTCTATGTCATGTGTGGCCAAAGAAAAGTAAGTTAGGCAGAGAGGTGACAAATGAATATGAAATGGGAATACTAAAAAAAAAAAAATATTGAAACACACATGTCAGCCTATCCATTGCGTCTGTCTGTCTGTCTGTAACATATAAACTCACTTACAAAGATAGATTTCACCCACCGTTCTAAACTTAGGTCAAACTGTCATAGAGAGAATTTTTTTTGGGTGGGGTGAGAATGGGAGAGGGGAGGGGGGTGTCACATGGGGCCAGTGACAACTTGTGGCGTAACCCCCCCCCCCCCCCCGAGTAACGTAACGCAGTGATCGGATAGAGCGCCACTGAATCCCCTCTCCCCTTCCTAGCCCGCCACACACACTTTCAATTGCTGTCACGGTTTATAGAGGTCAGGTATGTTTTATTGTTTCCACCTCAGCAGCACCAGGTAGAGGGAGGTGTGCTTCACGGTGCTTCATATTGAACTCTTCTGCATTTAATGTTTTCCCTCTCGCCTCAGTACACCGGCTGATATCCTCCCACGTAAATATTTCTGAAAAATTTGCTTTCGTTTTCATATATTTCTATACTGCATTATATATATTTTTTATTCTTTTCTGTATTTATTCTCGCTTTATTATAAGTTTAATTGTTTTCTCTCTTATTATCTTTTGTTTTGTTCTTAGTAGCATTTATCTTCACTTGGTTATCATTTACAACATATTTTATATACTTTGTCATCAAACTTTATCATTCACTCGCTATATGATTTACGATCCACCTGTACTATAAATTAAATCAATACTTACTATAGTGCCTTTTCTCTGGGTGTGGAATGAATCAAATGTATTCAGAAACTTAAAAAAAATGGAGAAATAAGAGACAGAGAAAGTGATGTAAGCCAAGTACGGGGTAAGATAAGAATAAACCAAAATAACACGTAAAAATACCTCACTACATAGTTTCTCACATCTTCACTACAGTCTCTGAATCTGGCATAAAGAATCAACTTATGAAATCCCTTGACAGCCATCACATCTGCTGTCTCTAACACTGAATAATGGTTCCAAACGTTCCAGTGCTTAGTTCTTTGCTCTTTCAATTCATAACCTTGAGTGTTGTTTTCTAAATAAGAACATCAATAATATTTATCATGTTATGTTTAAAGCTCTCGACAATATATGACGTCAAGATATATTGATTAAGCTTCCATTTTTATTTTTTTTAATCAAGGATCTCAATCTTTCTTTCCCGGCCTTCATATATATCAGCATTGGAGTACCTCAAGGTTGAGTTCTTACTCCTACACTATTTTCTTTCACTCCATGCCTTCCACTCCACGGCCTCCAGTACCACACGTTCTTTTAGCTGATACCACGGACAATCTTACCTATTGGAGCCACTGTCACTAACCTTGCCTCTCTAACACTCAGTCAAGTCTACTGCTAAGGTATCGGTTTAGACAATACAGCTGCACTGAACCGTTGCCAGATCATTACTCCATAGCTCAGTGGGTTCTCTTAGTACCTTGACAACATTCATTGCCACCAGTACTCTGACAACATTCACTGCCATCAATAATCTGTCAATATTCACTGCCACCAATTATCTGACAACACTGATACCAAGACACACAAAATGGCTTCGATTTTTTATTTGTTGTAACTAATGTTCTTTCAGTTCTGTTACTCCTAGGATTGTCAGACTAAGATTTTTACTAATTAGCTACCTTTAGGATTTCTAAGCCTGGGGTCATTCTATATAGATTTTATTTTTTGGGAGGATTTCTGTAGTTGATATTATGCTAATTTGGTTATTTGCACTGGATTTATTTCCCACTGTAATCCTCTTTCTTTTTTTTTCCCAGATTTGGCCACTTGAGGATTTGGTCACACGTTACCAGGATTTCTTTGCACCTTGTTTTCTCAGGTAAGAGTCTCCAAATATTTTTTAATTCCTCAGGATCTTTTTAACATATATATCCATATTTTGCCCATATTTGTTGTTTTCGATAATGATTACCCATACTTGAGAATGTTTGTCCAGATTTCATTCCATTCCAAATTGGTAGTTTCCATTCCGATTTTCCTGCGATTTGAACTCATTTGAGAATATTTTGTCCAGATTTCACCATTCAGGATTATCACTTTCGTTCAGATTTTCCAACGATTTGAACTTTTTTGAGAATACATTTTGTCAATATTTCTTTCGTTTTTGGATCATTTCATCTCACTATCACCCATATATCGGGTGATAGTGAGTGGGTCATGTTCCTTTACCTCATTACCACTCATATGTCAAGTACTAGGCGGTTGGGTCATGTTCTTCTGTGACTTATCGATCTAGGGAGGGAGTGGAAAGGTTGAAGGGACAAATTTATGTCTCGTTCATGAGTCACAAACGAGTTTTATTGGCAAAAAAATTCCCTCGTCATGAGTCAGGGGAACAACACATGAAACTCTCACACACGCGAAAATATCTGACACGAGTGCTGAGGTGGTGCAGGTGTAGAGCAGGTGTGGGGATAGGTGTGGGACAGGTGTGGTGACAGGTGTGGTACAAGTGTGGGGGGTAGATGTGGGGAGAGGTGTAGGTTAGGATGAGTTAGGTTAGGTTAGTTTAGGTTAGGTAAGGTTAAGTTAAGTTAGATTAGGTTAGGTTATATTAGGTTAGGGTAGATCAGGTCAGGTCAGGTCAGGTCATGGTGGGTTAAGTTTGTGTGGGTTAAGTCAGGGTGGGTTAAGTTTGTGTGGGTTAAGTCAGGGTAGGCTAAGTTAATTCAGATCAGGGTAGGTTAAGTTAGATCGGGGGTCAGGGTAGGTCAAGGTAGGTCAGGTTAGGGTAGGTCAAGGGTAGGTCAAGTTTATTAGCATACAAATTGTAAACAAGATGTCGACGTGTGAGATCCTCCACGAAGAGTTATAACCCGGTAGAACAACAACCCGTCACACAAGTCGTTGTTTCCGTGTCCAGGTCGTACCACAGTCGTACCACAGTCAACCACAGGAGGTACCACAGTCGTATAGTACCACACGAGAGTAGGTGTAGTGAGGAAGCAACCGGTTTTTTAAGTGCTTTGTAAATCTTTCTGTAAAATTTATCCTAAAAAGCATTCGGGAATTGTTTCTTTCTAAACGGGCTCAGTATATTGTTCAGGTAGTTAGGTCGTTGTTCAGGTGGTTTGGTCGTTGTTCAGGTGGTTTGGTTGCCAGTGTGTTGTTCAGTTGAAGATAAGATAAGGAGGATAGGGAAGGTAGGAGGAAAAGTAAGAGGAAAGGGGGGAAAGATTATGGAGAGGGTAGGGCAAGGGAGAGGGGGATGTACAAGGGAAGGGGCAAGATTGAGCAGAGAAATGGAGAGAAAAAGAAGAAAGTACGAATAAGTGAAGGGAATAGTAGAGAAGAGATAAAGGGGAGGAGAATGAAAATGGTGAGGAAGGAGAGGTGAGGTGAAGGAATAATGGGGTAAATAAGAGGAAAGAGAAGAAGAAATTAGGAAGAAACGAAAAGCAAGAAGGGAAAACAGAAGATAGGGGAACGAAAGGGAAAAAATACAGGAAGAAATGGAGAAGAAGAAGAATGAGGGAAAAGAGAAAGATAATGACGGAAAATGGAAAGAAATGGTTAAAACAATGATGAAATGGGAGAGGGAAGCTAAGAAACGTAATAAAAGGGAGGAACAGAGATAGGAAAGGGAGAGAAAGGGAGGAAAAGGAGGAAAGGGTAACACTGTCTTGTTTATCGCTGGTTGTCGTGTAAAAAGTAAGTTTGTTCTGTAACTTCCATGCACGACACAGGGGTGGTGTATCAGGTGGTGTATGACCCAGGTGGTGTATGACCCAGGTGGTGTATGACCCAGGTGGTGTATGACCCAGGTGGTGTATGGCCCAGGTGGTGTATGGCCCAGGTGGTGTATGACCCAGGTGGTGTATGACCCAGGTGGTGTATGGCCCAGGTGGTGTATGACCCAGGTGGTGTATGACCCAGGTGGTGTATGACCCAGGTGGTGTATGACCCAGGTGGTGTATGACCCAGGTGGTGTTTGGCCCAAGTGGTGTATGTCCCAGGTGGTGTATGGCCCAGGTGGTGTATGGCCCAGGTGGTGTATGGCCCAGGTGGTGTATGGCCCAGGTGGTGTATGGCCCAGGTGGTGTATGGCCCAGGTGGTGTATGGCCCAGGTGGTGTATGACCCAGGTGGTGTATGACCCAGGTGGTGTATGACCCAGGTGGTGTATGGCCCAGGTGGTGTATGACCCAGGTGGTGTATAACTGAGACGACCACGACGAAGGTGATGAGGGGCTAGTGGCTACACATGCGCTCATTGAGGGACTAGTGTCTTAGACATACGCTCACTGAAGGGCTAGTGTCTTAGACATACGCTCACTGAAGGACAAGTGTGTTTGACATATGCTCATTCAGGGACTAGTGTCTTAGACATACGCTCACTGAGGGACTGGTGTCTTAGACATACGCTCACTGAAGGACAAGTGTGTTAGACATATGCTCATTCAGGGACTAGTGTCTTAGACATACGCTCACTGAAGGACTAGTGTCTTAGACATATGCTCGTTGAAGGACTAGTGTCTTAGACATACGCTCACTGAAGGACTAGTGTCTTGGACATATGCTCACTGAGGGGATAGTGTGTTAGACATACGCTTACTGAGGGGCTAACAGCTAGGGGTAAGACTACTGACAGGATAATATATCGAGAAATGTTCACTGAAGGGACTGGTAACTCAAGATGACGGTAATGGATGAGGTCAGTGGCAAGGAAAATTCTCCCTGAGGGGCCACAAAGCCAAGAAAACGCTCACTGAGGGGCAGTAACTAAGGAAACGCTCGCTGAGGGGCCATAAAGTCATGGAAACGCAGTGTAAGCGGCCAGAAACCAGAAAAATGCTTTTTCACGGTCCATTAAGGTAATAAAACGCTCACTGAGAGGCTATCAAGCCAGACTAAAACTCAATAAGGAGCAAATAACCATGGAAATCCTCAGCAGAAGGCCAGTGTTAATAAAAATGCTCACAATGATCAGAGATACGCTTTTTGCGGGGCACAGAACTAAGGGTACGCTCACTGGGGCCACCAAGCTAAAGGAAAACTTACAGGCTGGTGAAAAAGCTAAATAATTGCTCACTAAGTGTTTAATAAAAGAGAGAAATGCTCACTCAAGGGCCCAAGAACCACGAAAACACTCACTAAAGGGCCCCGAGAACCTTGAAAACGCTCACTCAGTGGCCCAAAAATCAAAGATACGCTCACTGAGTGGTGAGAGAAGCACTTTATGTTTAAGCTGGCTTCATCACTCCCTCTAAAGCGCAACCTTTAGGGAGGTCCTTCAAAAATGTTGTGATAAATAATAATTTGTATATTTGTGGACTACCCAAACACTAGACGTAGGCTGACCTTCACCACTGTGTTTATTAATCACTAATTTTATATAACTGCTCTCTGTTGCTAAATGTTATTTACACACTGTCAAACATGTTATTTACCATATGTTTACAGATAATTACAGTTGTTAATTAACTTGTGTAAGCAGACTATTGTATTTTTATTTTACTCATTAACTCTTATTTGCAGGCTGTTATTCTTGTTGTTTATATTTACAGAATATTATTATTATTACTTTAAGGTCAACCTGAACATTGATCAATAAATTATACACCTGAAGATGATTTAGAGGTTCACAGTTAACTGTTAACTTAACACCTGACTCTACCCTCAACACCTGTACACACTGTCAACACCTGTACACACTGTCAACACCTGTACACACTGTCAACGCCTCCTTTACACACTGTCAACACCTGTACACACTGTCAACGCCTCCTTTACACACTGTCAACACCTGTACACACTGTCAACACCTGTACACACTGTCAACACCTGTACACACTGGCAACTCCTGTACACACTGTCAACACCTGTACACACTGTCAACGCCTCCTTTACACACTGTCAACGCCTCCTGCACACACAGTCAACACCTCCTGTACACACTGCCAACACCTCCTGTACACACTGTCAACACCTGTACACATTGTCATCACCTTTATACACTGGCAACACCTGTGCGCACTGTCAACACCTATACACACTGTCAGCACCTCCTGTCAACACCTCCTGTACACACTGTCAACGCTTACTGATGCAATTTTTAAAGTTATTCATTTATAACTTGTGACGTAATGATTTTGTGTTGTGAGACGTCATCATGTTGCTGTAGGTTATGAGTGAGGGTTATGAGTTGTAAGTAACAGTTGTGAGTTATGAGTATATTATATGAGTCATAAATACCTGAGAAAATTAATGGTGTATTGATGGGTTGTGAGTAGGGGTTATGAGTCAGGAACATTTATTATGAATTATGAGTATAGATTATGAGTCACTGAGCACCACAAGCCCTAACCTGAGTGTGTGTGTGTGTGTGTGTGTTGACATTTAATTTGCGTCTCTACTCTATATTATTTTGAAGTCGTGTCGTGCGCTGGAGTAACGTCTGGAGGCTAAGTTCGCGGAATTGGTGGTGAATGTAAACAGACTACGCCTGATCTACCTGGGCATGGCTGGCTCTCAGGTGTCACGTGAGGTGGTTATTGGTGTACCTGTGTTGAGAGTAATCTTATCTTATTATTATTATTTCACGTTTGTTCTTGCATTATTTTTTTTACTTATATTTGTGATTTATTATTTATCATACTCATTTACATATTATTTATTTTTCATTTTTATAGTTATTATTATTATTCAAACTTAATAATATAACGTCGTAATTAGTCCACATCTTTATTTAGATTAACTAATACGTTTGTTATCAATATTTACACAAACATCTGTCAACCATTACCTGACATTATGCCTTGACAGCTTTACACGATATCACCCGCTCACTCAAGCGGACGCTGACCACGAATTCCTTATCGATAAATTACATTCCTTAATATACAAACTACCTGCGTGATGTGTAATGATTGTACGTAATTAATAGAGGATAAATTAAAACACCTGTTGGTTTAGGTTTAGTCTGTGTTAATTGTTACGCGTTGTTTATAACCTTGATTTTGAGGTGAAGGTTTAGTCTATGTGGAACAGGTGGAACGGGTGATGGTGTAGGTGGAACAGGTGATGGTGTAGGTGGAGCAGGTGATGGTGTAGGTGGAACAGGTGATGGTGTAGGTGGAACAGGTGATGGTGTAGGTGGAACAGGGTGTTGGTGTAGGGAACAGGTGATGGTGTAGGTGGAACAGGTGATGGTGTAGGTGGAGCAGGTGATGGTGTAGGTGGAACAGGTGTTGGTGTAGGTGGAACAGGTGTTGGTGCAGGTGGAACAGGGTGTTGGTGTAGGTGGAACAGGTGTAGGTGGAGCAGGTGATGATGATAGGTGGAACAGGTGTTGGTGTAGGTGGAACAGGTGATGATGATAGGTGGAACAGGTGTTGGCGTAGGTGGAACAGGGTGTTGGTGTAGGTGGAACAGGTAATACTGTATAATATCTAAACAGTATACAAACAAGACCACGTTTAGATGTATTTTTATACAGATATAAACTCCAACACTCAATACATCCCCGAATTCTATAATTACTAAACAAAAACAATCACAAAAATAAAGATTGACACTCCAACAGCTTCGGTAAAATCGCCAATTCTTCGCCAAAATCGCCAATTCTTCGCCAAAATCACCAATTCTTCACACCCGTCATGGCTATTATCGAACTCTTCCAAATACTCGAAGGAACCAACATCTCTTCAGAAGCTTCCAGGAAATGTGTAAATCTTGACCGCAGTTTTCGCCAAACTCGACGGACTTGGCGTTGAGCGCGAATTCGTGATATTTTTCTTAGCCAAAATGAGTGAGTGATGTAGTTAACTATTTTTATTTACCAATTGTTCGTTGTTTTATCTTTTAATATTAACATGGTTTTTATTTTCTCAGCGTAAAGTGATTGTTAATAACGAAATATATAGGAAGTAACGTGGAGGAGAGAGAGAGAGAGAGAGAGAGAGAGAGAGAGAGCCCAGACGAACATGACCTAGATAATTATAAACAACAATAACACACATACAGACACCTGAGTGTTAAGAAAAATAGATCAGAATTACCTCAGACTAATTACCCAGCCAATTAATAAATGCTAAATGAAGGATGAATATTATAAAATATATGTATATGTATAAAAATGAATAACAATTAGTGTATAGATTAGACAAACATTTAAAGAATGAAATTAATTAGGAAATACAGTTAGGCTATTAATTAAAATAAAATATATAGACACACTATATAATCACAGACTAAATATATCGTTAATCAGTAACAAATATAAGAATAATTGATACATGAATATAATAAACGAATCCGTGTACATAAAAAAAATCAATATATATTAAAAGTAAAAAAATAAAAAAAAATGAATAATTGGTGGTTTTTCTTTCTTAATATTATTGACGATATATCACATACGAACCAAGATATACTCTGTATGACTCTAATACCCTTCAGTAACTCGTAAATAATAACTATGCTCCTCTATAAAAAACTATGCTCTCTTACAAATAATAACTATGCTCCTCTTAAAAATAATAACAATTCTTCTCTTAAATATAATAACTATGCTCCTCTTAAAGATAATAACTATGCTCCTCTTAAATATAATAACTATGCTCCTCTTAAATATAATAACTATGCTCCTCTTAAAGATAATAACTATGCTCCTCTTAAATATAATAACTATGCTCCTCTTATAAATAATAACTATGCTCCTCTTAAATATAATAACTATGCTCCTCTTAAATATAATAACTATGCTCCTCTTATAAATAATAACTATGCTCCTCTTAAATATAATAACTATGCTCCTCTTAAATATAATAACTATGCTCCTCTTATAAATAATAACTATGCTCCTCTTAAATATAATAACTATGCTCCTCTTAAATATAATAACTATGCTCCTCTTAAATATAATAACTATGCTCCTCTTATAAATAATAACTATGCTCCTCTTAGAAATATTAACATTTGTTTGTTTTGAGTCAGATAACCAAACCTTAAGACAGTCTCTCTCTCTCTCTCTCTCTCTCTCTCTCTCTCTCTCTCTCTCTCCAAAGTGTCGAAATTCTGCTTGTGTTGCGGGCGTGATCTTTACATACCAGACTTGCCTACAAATTCTTTTCCCGTTTCATTTCCTCGGGAGATTTTCTTATTGTGCTTGACATATATTTAAGGGGGAACGTTCCGATGTGTCTCCCACGACCCCAAGCCAAGGGCTGGAACTGAGGTCAAGCTGTGTTGTGTTGGCCTCTTGTTGTCTGTGGTAGTGGTGGTGGTGGTGTTTGTTTATTGTGGTAAGGCTTTTGTTTGCTATTTTTGTTATTATTGTTTTTGTTGTTTACGAGGATTTTATTTGTTTTTTTATTTTATTATTTTTGTTGTTTTTTATGAGGATTTTATTTGTTGTTTTATTATTATTGTTGTTTTTTTATTAGGGGTGATATATTTTCATTATAATACGTTTTTTTTTTTTGTACGTTTTGATGTTGTCATATTATTTACACTAAACAATGTGAAATATACTCTATGTTTTAAGGTGATAGAGATCAATTGATTATCATATCGGAGGAACCATTGAACGCTTTCTTGATCACGTCACAGCTGGAGGACAAACACACACACACACACACACACACACACATTGAAGGTAAAATTAACAGTGACTAAAGAGAGAAGAGGTGATATTTTGGATTTGGTTTCGAGTAAAACTTATTATATTATAATGTTGTTATTGTCTTATAGTTTAGTTATAGTTAAACCTTTACCAATTAATTAAACTGTTATTATCCTATAGTTTAGCTACAGTTAATTAAACTGTTTAACTAACATAGTACTTGCACCAATAGATTAAACTGCCATCAGTCAACTATCTAGTGATTGTTAAACCTGCAGGTGAGCAATATACAGTTATTTCACTCTACAACAGACAGATACGACAGACAGACAGATACGACAGACAGACAGACAGCACAAATATTGATAGCTGGGCAGAGGAACATGTCAGTACACAACATATAAACAATTAGGCTCCTGCATTATGACAGACAAAAGTTACACACATGCAAATCAAAATTTTCAGCCCAGTTTTCATGTTGCAGAATTTTTACAACTGGATAATTACAACCTCATTTTAGTATTAATTGACAACGTCACAACTACTTCAATTGAAATTATTATAGAAATGTTGATTTACACCGTGGACCATTAATTCTGGTTGTAAATTATTAAAATGCTTTTGGTCTGTTTGGTGACCTTGTGTCTGCCTGGTGACCTGGTGACTGTGTGGTGACCTGGTAACTGTGTGGTGACCTGGTGACTGTGTGGTGACCTGGTAACTGTGTGGTGACCTGGTGACTGTGTGGTGACCTGGTACCTGTGTGGTGACCTGGTGACTGTGTGGTGACCTGGTGACTGTGTGGTGACCTGGTGACTGTGTGGTGACTTGGTGACTGTTTGGTGACCTGGTAACTGTGTGGTGACCTGGTGACTGTTTGGTGACCTGGTAACTGTGTGGTGACCTGGTGACTGTCTGGTGACCTGGTGACTGTGTGGTGACCTGGTGACTGTGTGGTGACGTTATATATAAATAAAGATAAATTTATAAACATTATGGAGACAATATCATTCACTAACAACTACCCGGAAAATACTTCTTTTTTCTAGATCGAAGGTATATGTAAACAAACACTATCCCTGACCTTCTTCCCCACCTCATCCTACCTCTCCCAGTCCCCCTCCTCTACCTCCCTCCCTACCTTCCCCTATATCCCCCCCATGTTCCTTCTCTCCTCCCCTCAACCATTTCATCCCCCTCCCAACAACACTTCCATCCCCCCACCTCACTCTTTACCTCCCCACACCTCTCCCCCCCCTCTCCCCCACCTCTCTCCAACATTCCTCCCCCAAAGGCTGTACCACCATGCAATTATTTTTTGTCAGGTTTTGTGTTGAAAAATCCACTGTGGTCCGTTTTAGAGGGGCTTCAGGCCATCAATTTTCTCCCGTCAAGCATCATAACTGGATGAATTAGTATCTATTGGTGGTGTTAGGAGGGGGTGTGGGGTGTAAGGGTGTGAGGGTCCGTGGGTGAGGGTTTGGGGGTGTGGGTGGGTGAGGGAGTAGAATGGGTATAAGGATGAGGGTTGTGGAGATGGGGAAGGTGTGGGGATGAGAGAGTGTGTGTGTGGAGAGGTGGGTAAGTGTTGTGGTCAGGATGTGGGGTATATGAGAATGGTGGGCGGGTGTGTGGGTGATGAGGTTATGGATGGTGGATGGGTGTGGGGAGCTTATATCTGCAGCTACCCATAAACCTCACCTGGTCACCATTTCAGCGCTGTATTAAACACTTACATATACACGACAGCACTTCATAGTCTCGTTCTGACAGTCGCTCTCTACCGGATATTACTACCGTGGCTGTGTTGCCTCACCTGGCCTCACCTGGCCTCACCTGGGTTTCACCTGGGTTTCACCTGGGGCTCACCTGGTCCCCACCTGAGGTTCAACCTCGGGATCACCTGGGGCTCATCTAAAGCTTACCTGTGCCTCACGTGGGGTTCACATGAGCCTCACCTGTGTCTTATCTAGGCCTCACCTGAGCCTCACCTGGGCTTCACCTCGGCCATATCTGGGTCATACCTGGGGCTCACCTGAGCCTCACCTAGGGTTGACCTTGGGCACACCTGGGGCTCATCTGGGCCATACCTGGGGCTCACCTGGGGCCCACTTGGGCCATGCCTGGGGCTCACCTGGGAGTCACTGGCACGGACCATCGGGACAGACTTAATCACTGGCCATCACCCTCACTTAGCTCTCAGGTAACTTAGTTAGTTGTTGGTTGTAGCGTTATAATGTTGAGGCTACAACACCATCACGACGCATGTTACTTGTTCTCTCTGTTTACGAGCGTGTCAGGTGAGAACGATTTGGATCATCTGAAGATTAGGCACCCTAAATTATTCCACGCGACGATTAAATGCGCTAAAGCTTACCTAACCTAACCTAACCTAACCTAACCTGATAACATTACCCAACATATAATACGCTAACCTTATCTAATTTCACCAAAGTTTACACAGACTTACCTAACCTAATATAACCCAACCCAACCCAACCCAACCCAACCCCAACCCCAACCCAACCCAACCCCTCCAAATAGAGTTTACAAGCTCAGTCATCACATGAAATAAGAAGCTGTGTTTAGGGCCTAATCTTCGGAAGATGATCCAACGATTTAACTTAATGTACCTGAGGAAACTACTTACATAATTAACATGAATTCGCACATCCTGGTGATAATTACCATAGGATGTTAAAAATCACCTTTAACATCAACGTACATTAATGTAATGCTTCTTCCGTCTATCAAACACTCTCTCTGATGACCACGTTGCATATTCCCCATATCTCTCTCTCTCTCTCTCTCTCTCTCTCTCTCTCTCTCTCTCTCTCTCTCTCTCTCCTCAACACAACCAACTCCCATATTTATAGAGTGAGGCAAAGAAATGGATATACAAAGAAAACATAATGTTCTTGAAGACTGTCTTATTATCTTCGGATTTTAAACAGATCTCTCTACCTTTCATTATATATTTACTGTATATATCACCAACAATGACAGCATAGCGGAACACAAACACACAAACAAATATAACATTCTATAAACTCCACTTGTTCACTTTTAACTAAATCTTTTATCTCTTATGTGTTAATATCTTTAGCTTGGGGTGTATGGTTAGTTGTATGTCTCGTGTTATTATCCCCTACAGCAACGATAAAGTAGCTGTTGTTACATCTGTCTGTGGGGTTATTTCTCTTTGTGCTTATTGCTCGTGTTTATTAATTCTATAAGGCTAAGATATTCATATTTAATGCTATTTGTCCATATTACAAACGCCGATAATACTCCGCCATCACACTCGGCATGTAATGTCGGTACGGCTGACGAATACACCAATTTTTATCACGTAAAATTATAATCAATGTTGGTAGATGAAGAGCAACGAGTCTCTTCTATCCTGTATACATTAGTTAAGGAATTCTACAAGAAGATAAATACAGTGGAGTGAAGGTTAGTCGAGATGGGAACAAATAATTAAGATGTGGTTGTATTGATTCTCAGTGTGAGGGTTATTACCTGTACTCGCCTTAGTAGCTATCCCTCCAAGAATTAGGTCGTGTAAAGTCTACGGTCCTAGCTTGCCACAGTTCACTTACTCGCATAACGTGTTGCATCGAAATTCTATTAATAATAATTGTAATAATAATAATAAAAGTAATCGTAAGAAAATAAAAGTAATAATAAAAAGTAAATATATTAAAATGCAAAAAAAAAATTGTAATATTATTTTCAGTCAAGAAGCATTCACCATAATACGGACCTTGACTCACATGTAAATAAGAAGGTGACGAGGAACGTAATATCTACCGTGTGCTGTATACACTTTTGGTATATCAAGGGGGGCTGAATTAGGTCACCTGGACGCACAATTAGGCACTTGGTGAATTATGCATCTTATACAGCTTTGGGCGAGATGTTTTCAGGGCGAGAAAAAAAAAAGGGGAGTGGAAATATTGCTCAAACCTTGACTGCGTTTCTTTGGTCACCGAATTTGAAGTGTGGGATAATTTTGCTCCACATTTTGCCCTAAGAATGAGGCGTGAGTTGACTGGGTACGACTCTCTTGTGCTTTCGACGTAGAAGACCAGTACTAATTATTATTATTATTATTATTATTATTATTATTATTATTATTATTACAGCGTATTTTCATATTAACTCCATCTCAACCATCTATGTTATTTTATGTTGTTGTAATTATTATTTTCACTTTTATCAATCCCTCTATTGTGACTAATATTTACTATTAAATTATTAACTATTTCACTCCATGAGAAATATGATCACATTAACATAATCACTATAATTTTAACAACAGTGACAAATTATATAAACATTTAAATACAT
This sequence comes from Homarus gammarus, assembly GCA_958450375.1. NCBI lineage: Eukaryota > Metazoa > Arthropoda > Malacostraca > Decapoda > Nephropidae > Homarus > Homarus gammarus. Next base: position 1,627,560 of record CAUDMG010003694.1, on the reverse strand, counting down.
TCTAACTAAACACAGGGAAAACTAAACAAATTATAATTTTTTTATATAATTTTATCCCATTTGATTTTACAAACTTTGGATAATCATTTCCCTCAAATAACCAAAACAAACAAAGAGTATCAAACAAAAGAGGTATATAAGGAGATCACTTATGTAACCCGTATATTATGAGTCTGTTGCCACGCATAAACGTTATTAATGACATCATGTGTGTCAGAGGACGAGTCATGTCACAGCCTAACTTAAATGGCCGCTAAATCGAGAGTGAATTCAGGAGGAGATAGAACTGTTGGTGTTCTCGTTCGTCCGGATAACTTTGTGAATGGGTCATTTTCGTCCGGATTACTATATCAATGGATCAGCTTCGTCCGGAAAACTATATCAATTGATCAGCTTCGTCCAGATAACTATATGAATGGGTCAGATTCGTCCGGATAACTATATCAATGGATCAGCTTCGTTCGGATAACTACATTAATGGGTCAATTTTGTCCGGATAACTCCATTAATGGGTCAGCTTCGTCCGGATGACAATATTATTGGGTCACTTTTGTATGGATAACAATATTAATGGGTTATTTTCGTCCGGATGATAGATATGATACGTCCGGATAACTATATGAATGAGTCAGTTTCGTTCGGATAACTATAATGAGTAAGCTTTGTTTGGTTACATTAACGGATCAGTTTTGTCCGGATAATCATAGTATCGGCTACTCTAAAATCGGTTTCATGTCTCCATGTAGATGAAGGTTCCAATGGAAGAAGGTTCAAATGGATGGAGGTTCTAATGAATGAAGGTTCTAACGGATGAAGGTTCAAATGGGTGAAGGTTCAAAGGTTCTAATGGATGGAGGTTCTAACGGATGAAGGTTCAAATGGATGAAGGTTCAAAGGTTCTAATGGATGAAGGTTCAAATGGATGAAAGTTTAAGTAGGGTAAGCCAGTTTCTTATAAGATTTTATTTTTTTTTAAAGAGGAAATGTTTAAACCAGTGGATTGGACCGTAATTTGAACCACTTAATGGAGAGAATGTGTGAACCAACATAGCACCAGAAGACGACATGTGGTTCAAGGTGTTAGTAAGAGTTACGAAGACATTTTGTTTTTGAATCTACAGTCCTCACCCACCACACATACCCAGCACCCATCCATACCCATCCAACACCCACAATCACCCACCCAGCATCCATCCACATCCACCCACGCACCCACCAGTCATCCAAACAGCAGCCATCCACATCCACCCAGCAGCCATCCACACCCACCCAGCACCCATACCCATCTACCACCCAACACCCACCCACCCAAAACTCACACTCTCCCAACACCCATATCCAAAGCCCAGACTTATCCATACTCACCCAATCCCCACACTCACGCACTTGGTTAATGCCTTGGGTTAGTGTCATACTCAAGGGATTAATATCGTACCGAGCGGATAAGTTGTCTTACTGGGTTAATGCCCTAATTTAGTGTCATACTCAAAGGGGTAAGTTGTCTTACTGGGTTAATACCCTGGGATAGTGTCATACTGAAGGGGTTAAAGCCTACCATGACGAGGATGAGTATAGAGGTCGGACAATAAACACACGAGTACCTGTAATCCCGGAAACGTGACTGAATTTGCCCTATTATTTGACTTCTGGGTAGAGGGAGGTGGCGGAGGAAAGGAGTCACTGACCCCCGCCACGCCACGCTGGACTTGTGGACTAAAAATGGAAAAAAAGAGAGAGAATGTATTAATACACGAGGGAAAAAGGGAAGAATAAATTGTTCTCCTTATTCTTCTTTGACTCTCTCCGTCTCTCCCTCTCTCTCTCTCTCTCTCTCGTACACACCACAGATACTGGAGTAGAGGGAAGTAAGCCGTGATTGTGAGAAAGATAGCCATTAAATCAACGAAATAGACCGGACTGATATCACCTGTTATTTGGAGTGAATTTCTCATTTCTACGTTTATTCCATTTTCTATGTGATTGGGTTACTTTAATTTATCCATTCATTTAACTGATTTATGATGTTGCCTTAGTTCCCAGTCACTCTTTATTTTTCGGGGTTTGTTTCGTGGTAATATAAATAACCCATTTTGGAACACTAATTGTAAACACTTCTCTGATATACATATAGATGTGTGTAATATGTAATAATTCTGTACATATTGTAATACTTTCTACTATGACGGTTATCTCTACCTGTCTGCTTTTCTGATTGGATCTGTCTATCTAACTGGCTGTGTGTGTGTCCCTCCCTCTCTCTCTCTCTTTCTGTCTTTTGATGGACTCTGTCTCTCTGTCTGTCTGTCCGTCCTACCGTCTGTTTCTCTTTCTCTCTGTTTTTGTTTCCTTTCTGGTTGTCCGCCTGTCTGTCTGTCTGTCTGTCTGTCTGTCTGTCTGTCTGTCTGTCTCTCTTTCTCTCTGTTTTTGTTTCTGGTTGTCCGCCTGTCTGTCTGTCTCTCTGACGGGTATAAATCAACAACACGAAACAAACCTCACATATTTGCTCACCATATTTCCGGGTTTTATGTATTTCCAATATTGTACTGTGAGTGTTGGTCATGGCTCACTTCCTCTACTGATAGAGCTCTCTGCGATGACCACAACTCTATAACCTTCCTTTTGGTGTTTGTCTGTGTGTCTGTCAGTCAATGTGTGTGTCTGTCTGTCTGTCTATCTGTCAATGTGTGTGTGTGTGTGTGTCTGTGTATATATCATTCGGTGTGTGTGTGTGTGTGTGTGTGTGTGTGTGTGTGTGTGTCTATCAGTCTGTGTGTGTGTGTGTGTGAGCCAATCAATAGATGAGCTGTTTCAAGGAGGATGTTTTACCGACTTGAGATCATTAGCTCCCGTCTTCTCTCTCTCTCTCTCTCTCTCTCTCTCTCTCTCTCTCTCTCTCTCTCTCTCTCTCTCATTACTGCTGTTTTCTCGTTAGTTCTTTACATTAAAATCCTGTTGTTGGGTTGGTGACAGTCCCAGCGACGCGGTGTAAGGAGGAGGTTGTCAGTAACCACAGTAAAATTAACAACAAAAAACAAAAACAACATGAACAACAACAGCAGGAAACACAACAACCAAACAAAGGAAGAGAGGTGAGAATAAGAGAGGGACGGAGAGGGAAGTAGGAGAAAGTGGGAGGAGAGTGGTACCAGAGTATTTTCATATGAGACATGTTTATTGATATAATGGCGTGGTCACTGTTTACAGGCAAAACACAAACACCCACATTTTTTACACGAAGCTGATCATACACATGTGAAACTCTGCTTACATATATGAATATCTGTTTACCTATACTAATAATTGTTTACATACACAGAGTTATGTATATGTATTAAAAATGACAATATATAGAAAGGAAATTGTTTACGTACACATAGTTCTGTTTACATACACGTAGTTCTGTTTACAGGTATGATATTGTTTACACTGATTCAAAAATAATTTCAGTATAGAGAGAAATATTCACTTGTGTTAGAGATACGGATTTTTGGTTAGGTTAGGTTAGGTTAGGATAGGTTAGGTGAGGTTAGGTTAGGTGGGTGAGTGGGTGAGGAAAGAAGAGGATCTATGAATCAAATTGATGAGTAGTTAAAGCCCATTTGCAAATGTTCATCCAATTTGTCTCATCCAAAATGGGTTGTGGTCAATTAAATATATTGTTTATTAGTGAGAGTAGTGGTGATCTTGTTAACAGAAGGAAGTGAATATTGTTGACGAATAAATGGAAGATATGGATAGATGATAGATAATAAGAGTTGTTGTTGTTGTTTTTTATGTACGAATTTAATGAAATGATTTTTTTTTCAATCATGATGACAGACAGACATACAGACAGACAGACAGACAGACAGACAGACAAATAAATAGAGAGAGAGATTGATTTTGTGCGTCCTGAAATTTCGAGTGAATTTATTATTGAGAGTTTCAAATTCAATAAAACGACAACTTTCAACTGTGGCATCAGATTGCTTAACTCTCTTGTTCAATCTTTGGATAATTTATCTTTGGTTATATTGCTTAAATACTGATAAGGTTATTGACTGTAACGAGACCAAAAATACCATAGAGATTTATTAGGGAAAGGCTACCAAATATGAATCTCTTACTCAAATAGGTTCCTTATATTGTCTTAATGATGAATGTATATATTTTTAATTGTTTATTATCTATCTGAAGGCTAAGAGAGTTTTCGATAGTTATTAGTGGTTTGATACCTGTGTGGAATAATTTCTCGCTCTGTTTTTCCTCTCAAACACACACACACACACACTCTAACACACACACACACACACACACACACACACACACCCAAATCCACACAGATATTTAGCTTCATATATCTTCAGTCTCTAACAAGGGGACTACGACATCTATCTGATCTCTGAGAGTATTAGTCAGATGATAGGTCACCTACAAATCACACAGACACCTAGAATTATTGTAACTTGTAAATGAGCTTCTTCGTTGGGGCTTTAAAAACAATAGCAACATTACTCTTATACATTAAAGCAGTCTCTGGTTGTGTTGTCATGTGTTGAATGTGTTGCATTAACCTTAAAAAACGGACGTGTGTTTATTTCTTTGCTTGAGGAGGGAGACAAGAATCAGTAGTGCCGGTCAAGGCGCCTGGGTGGTGACAGAGGGGAGACAGTCATAGCTGATATTCCCGTCTAAACATAACCACATTACGTAATATTACAAGATGACGTCCACCTTGATGGGATATAATTAGTTTTGCTTTTATATACAAGAAACTCTGAAAATTCTTGTTTCTCATCTTACATAGTTCCTCCTGTAGAGAATGACAAGAGTGATTGTGAATATAAAATAGCACTCAGTATTACATATCAAAGGACATATTTAATTATTCAGATATCGACGTAATAAATATGTTGACGACTATTAGCTGAGAAATATGTTGGTGTTTATGAGGTATGGTTGTACGTGCGTGTGCGTCCGTGTGTCTGTAAAGGTTTATTTCTAGCCATGTCGCTAAAAACTTACTGAAGAGAAAAATGAATAATATCATAAAAATGACCTCCCTTCCTCCCTCACTTCCCCGTTCTCTCCCCCTTCCTCTTCCCTCCTTCCCCTGCTTCCTCCCCCCTCTCCCCCTCCCCCCCAACCGCAAAAAAAAACATATCCTTAACAGTATAACACAATTTGACAACTTCTCCTTGATGACTGTCTTTCTTTCATTGTGTTTTAGTGAATAATACATATAAAAACAATGGCTCCATCTAAGAAAACCAACAGAGGCGTAATAATGAAGAAAAAAAATTGACACATCATTTCTGGTAGAGAAGTTTGGAGTCATTATATGATTTTTGTCGCGAGTGAAGACGAGACTTACACAGATCTGTACACCAAGATATTGTGAAGGCATGGCTGAGGTGCTAAGATGTGGTTGATGGTGCATGGTTGATGGATAGTGGTTGTTGGATGGTGGTTGTTGGATGGTGGTTGTTGGATGGTGGTTGATGGTTGATGGCTGTTGGTTGACGGCTGATGATTGATGGTTAGTTATTTATAGTTGATTGCTGAAGATTTGTTGGTCCTCTAGATGTGGTCAGAAAAGTAAACAAAAATTGCGTAATTATCAGCTGACTTATTTATTACCAGTTATTAATGAGTTAGAAGAGAGAGAAGAGACGGCGTTTAGAAGTAATTATAAGTTAGTTAAGGATGAACGTTGTTTGAGATACAATAAATACGCAATACAGTGTGTTTGGGGGTACTAGGAGGTATCAGGTCACTTGTGTGGTGAAGAAATGGGTTTAGATACTTACAGAGTGTGCTTAAACCTCCCTCTTAGTATTATTACCTTCATGTGTATCAGACACCAGTGAGTTTACCAAGACAAGTGATGGATAAAGTCAACAAATAGATAAAACTGCTAACTAGACCCAAACTATTAATTAACATATTCACGAAATGTCCGCCTTAAGAAGTTTAGACGTCAAGACTCGAGGAAGAAATTAGACATACGCTTGTGAGGAGCTGGTTTCTACTGACTCAATTCATTCAGTCAAAGTAAATTGTATCTAACAGGATTATATTGTCTCTCAAGTGATTAATAGTATAGGCAAAACTGACACCCGAGTTTTTTTGTGTTTTTTTAGGGAAAATGTTTAACCACTGCCTGCCAACACGAGTGACTTATAAGTGTGAAACATGTCGATAAAATGTAAAAAAAAAAAATAAGATGAAAGAGCTAAGGGTGCTTGACCTCTCTCTCTCTTCTCTTGGTGGTTAAATATGACCTATAAGCATTTTAGTGTAACCGAGTGATGATATGATGTAAGACAGATATTTGTTCTCCTATGACTAACTTTTCCTTATACAGAGATATATTTAGAGTATAACACAATTCTTCTGGACAGAATATCAATATTTAAGTAAGTATTAAATATCCAGTCTGTCTTGGTCGTCTTTTATCCGTGTAAATTTTACTTCAATTTTATGTCTACTTCTGCTCACATGACTACTACTACTACTTTTATATACACCCAAGGTATACTGCATGAAAGTAGATCCTGGGTGTATAAAGTAGGAAATATATACTTTGGCTTCGCACTGACCACGACGGCCGTAGAAGAGAACGTTAATGCTGTTTTATGGCTAAGAAGACGCTAAGATCATAGGAGTTGTAAGGAAGAAACTCCGGGTCACAACACAACACAAGTATACAAAGAACAGGTCATAGGTTGTAGAGGAGTGTTATTAGATGAGTGTTATGCATGATTAGATTTCTGTGAACAACTTCGATCCATGTTTCAGAATACATCTTATTTGTTGACGAGCTGACATTGTGGTAGGGTGCAGGTCGTGACATTGTGTGAGGATGCAGGTCGTGACATTGTAGAGAAGATGCAGGCCGTGACATTGTGTGAGGGTGCAGGTCGCCACATAGTGTGAGGGTGCAGGTCGCCACATAGTGAGGGTGCAGGTCGCCACATTGTGTGAGGTTGCAGGTCGTCACATTGTGTGAGGGTACAGGTCGCCACATAGTGTGAGGGTGCAGGTCGCCACATTGTGTGAGGTTGCAGGTCGTCACATTGTGTGAGGGTACAGGTCGCCACATAGTGTGAGGGTGCAAGTCGTGACATTGTGTGAGGGTGCAGGTCGCCACATTGTGTGAGGGTGCAGGTCGTGACATTGTGTGAGGGTGCAGGTCGTGACATTGTGTGAGGGTGCAGGTCGTGACATGGTGTGAGGGTGCAGGTCGCCACATAGTGTGAGGGTGCAAGTCGCCACATAGTGTGAGGGTGCAGGTCGCCACATGGTGTGGGGATGCAGATCGCCACATTGCGTGAGGGTGCAAGTCGCCACATAGTGTGAGGGTGCAGGTCGCCACATAGTGTGGGGATGCAGGTCGCCACATGGTGTGAGGTTGCAAGTCGCCACATAGTGTCTACAGCTATAAGTACCGCGTGTGGGGGAGACAGGAACCTCGTGACGTCATCCAGCATGAAACAGACTCGCCAATAATACCGTCACTTGTGAACGAGTTGCTTCTTACAGCTGCTGCGGTCTTGAGATCCTCAGTTGACCTTTTCTCCATCTGTCGCCATGTTGTATTTATTTAATTCGAGTTAACTATAACGAAATTATAAGCTTTATTATTCTGTTTACAGTCTGATCCCACCATATGGTTATAAAACGTCTGTAAAGCATAAATTTGCAGAACATCATGCGGACGTTTATGAAATAAAGTCTACGGTGATCCTTTGCCACATTTCACTGTCTCATGTAATTCATATAAGCTACAGTTCAGTAATCATACAGACACACACACACACACACACACGTACACACACACACACACACACACACACACACACACACACACACACACACACACACACACACAGCAGTGTTATGGTATCTTTAAAACGCTGATAATTTGAAGGAAACTTAAGATAAAGTAGCCTTCATTACCTCAGTAGAGCGAGGGGCGGCGGTGACCTGCTGTGACCTGTTTTTATACTTATGTCTTTATGAGTGTGGTACTCGTAAAGCTGAGGTCATTGCGGTGTATAAGTGTGGTAGTTGTGGTGTGGTGTGCTGTGCTGTGGTGTGGGTGGTAGTGTGTGGTGTGGTGTAAGGGCGAGGGTGGTCAGCTGTTATAGAGAGTGACACCGTGGTGTTCACAAGACGTAGTCCTTGTTTGTGGTGTTGTTATTAAGAGCAGCTGGCGTGATTTTTCTAGTGGCAGGTCGGACAGGGTGTGCGAGGGTGGGTGGCGCCGCGTGAGTGCGCGGTGGCCCCTGGAACTACATGGATCAATACGATGCAGGGTGCCGCGCGCTGTCTGCAGCCAGTTTTCCACAGTCAGCCTGGCCGAGCGGACGCTGCACACCAAGTGGCCCGCAGCCCGCCATGCCCGAGCCGCCCTACGGCCGCTTCAACAGCTGATATCGTGCTCTAAGTGATACCCGGCCACTGGTAGGCTGGCGAGGCGGCCCCAGCCCAGTGAGTGCCATGGGCGGTGAGTGAGGAGGAGCAGTGTGGCGCGCGCCCTCCGACTTGTGACAGCCGTGACCTCGCCACCACCGCCGCCATGAGGAGCTCCGGCTGGCCCCTGGCGCGCCTCGCCCTACACCTCCTGGTGTTGCTCACCCGTTCCTACTGTTCTCTCGCCGAAGGGCCCACGTGAGTACCCCCCCCCCCCCTCCCACAAGTTCTTGTCCTCTCAGCCGCCTACGCCCACACCCGCACCAACACGCCCTCACCCGCACCAAACATGTCTATATGCCCTCCAGCTATACACGCCCACACCTGCGTCAAACATGCTTAGCACTTTCCAGTCACTCGCGCTCAACTGCCCATACCCACCAGCACACACGCCCACACCGGCATCAAACGCCCACATCAACCTCAACACGCCCATACCCACCAGCACACTCGCCCATTCCCGCATAAACATGCACACACCCTTATCAACACGCCCACACCTGTATCAAACGCCCACACCCGCCTCAACACGCCCATACCCACCAGCACATTCGTCCATTCCCGCATCAACACCCCCACATTCGCACCAAAATGCCTACGCCCAGGCCATACGCCCATACACCGTCAGCTTGATTACAGGTGCAGGCACCACCACCCGTGAGGCCCCGCACTGACTGACAGCCTCACTACCACGGAGGCTCTCGCTCGCACACACTTTCTTACTGCCATGAAAAGTGTTCCACAAGGTGCCATTACGACCACGGAATTGTTCCAATAAGGCACCATAACGACCATTTATGGTGTTCTACTAGCACACAGCAAAAGATATACCCCACTACCCACTGATGATGCACCATAGCACAGCGGAATACCCACAGAAAGTACCCCACACTACACCCTAGTATCCAGTACAAGTGCCCCAACAACACCATAAGAGTAACCTATTCATGATGAGCTAATAAGCCACCAGGACCCGACACCATAAAGCTACAGACAGACACCAACACACCTACAGTAAAGTACCTCCTACCTTGAGCGTCACAACATAAAAATTATCCCTCTTAAACATCAGTCTCGAAGTGATCCAGTAGGGCCCACAAGATGTACCCAAAGCTCAATGCTCCCCTGAACCCCGTCCTTGTACCCTGAATATACTCACGGCCTGACTCCCCAGGTTCTTAAGACGAGCACCTGTCGCCGTTTTGAGAAAGAGCTGCGTTTATTATTTAGGTAGAACAATGCTGCAAGAATCTTTTTATTCCTGAACGTCTCCCTTCCTCCAAAAGTTTAGTAATATCGTGTTTGGTGATCGTGTGGGGTTGTCGTCTGAGGAGTAGTTCCCAGCCTGCGTGAAATGGCCCAGTGTTATCTGAGAGGATAGCGCAATGGAAGTTAATCAAAGTTCTGAGAGTTTCCCGATTAACTGATGGACTGGAGGAAAGTTGTGACGGGGGGAAGAGACATTTTTTTTATCTGGATACCAATGTATGAAATGTGTGTAACCAAACGTCACTCGACATATTGGATTGATATCAGTGTGATGTATGATGACTCTGTCTTGTAAATCATCGATAAAAGATTCTGTTATCATGCGGTGAGCGACACAAATAACGAGACACCTCCAAGTCGTCGGCTTTCATCAAGAACTACCCTCAAGAATAGTGTACGGAGTGTTGCGGCGACCAGAACCCAGGGAGAGAGAGAGAGAGAGAGAGAGAGAGAGAGAGAGGTGGGAGGAGGTGATGGTCGTGTGGTGGCACATAAAGGTGTACCACCAGACACCTTTCCTCTCACCTGACAAACTCCCTCTTGCAGATATCCTTACACCGCCGCCATACTACTACTACAACACACACTACCACTACTACTACTACTACTATTACCACTACTACTACTACTACTACTACCATCACTACTACTACTTCAACCTACTACTACTACAACACACACTACTACTATTACTACTACTATTACCACTACTACTACTACTACAACCTATTACTACTACTACAACCTACTACTACTACTACAACACACTACTACTACTACTACTACCACTACTACTGTACTACCACTACTACTGTTGCTACGAAACACACTAATACTACACTTTTACTACTACTACTATTATAATTAACTACTACTACTACTACTACTACTACTACTACTACTACTACTACTACTACTACTACTACTGCTTCTACCACACCTACTACTACTAATACTAATAATTACCACTCATACTACTACTATTACTACTACTACTGTTCATTTTACTACTACTACTACTACTACTACTACTACTACTACTACTACTACTGCTTCTACCACACCTACTACTACTAATACTAATAATTACCACTCATACTACTACTATTACTTCTACTACTGTTCATTTTACTACTACTACTACTACTACTACTACTACTACTACTGCTGCTGCTGCTGCTTCTACCACACCTACTACTACTAATACTAATAATTACCACTCATACTACTACTAATACTACTACTACTGTTCATTTTACTACTACTACTACTTCTACTAGAATTAAATGAGAATACTTTGTTCTGCTTGAAAGATCCATGAAGAAACCGCAAAATAAAACAATAATACAAACCAGGTAGAGGTGGAAGAGGAGGAGGTGGAAGAGGAGGAGGAGGAGGAGGAGGAGTAGGAGTAGTAGGAGTAACCCCGGCAGCTCAGTGTAGCCAAATTCGGTCGCGGCAACAACCACTTCACATCTACAGCGTTGCCAGACACAGCCGAAGAAAGTAAACCTTTAGGGTGCCGGATCAAAGGTTGGGAGCCCAAGCTGGCAACCCTGTGACTCTGTTTTCGTGTCGAGGTGTCGTAAATTGTTATGAGTTATAGAGTCTCAGAAGTAGAAGGTTTCTCCATCAGTCTAGGTAGAAGGAATTTCCCTCACCTGAAACAACACTTACCCTAACTTACCTTTCTTCCCTCCCTCCCTCCCTCCCTCCTTCCCTCCCTCCCTCCCTCCTTCCCTCTCTCCCTACCTCCCTCCATCCCTCCCTCTCTCCCTCCCTCTCTCCCTCCCTTCTTCCATCCCCCCCTCCATCCCCTCATGTTTCTTCATCTGATATCAACGCGAACTTCCATCTTGCTAATGAAAACTTCCCTCATGCAAGTACAGGCCCTTCGCTCCATAACTCAGAACTTCAACTCATTAATATAAATCATCAATTTACAAATGCAAAATTCCACCATATTAACATCGCCGCCATCTAGCTAATTTTGCCCTCAATCCCGCTAATTCTGAGTACCGCCTGTGCTAACCTCCATTTCGTTAGTTCGAACTTTTTATCTCATTAGCTCCCACCTCCATCTCGTTAGTACTAGCCTCCTTCTCGTTAGTACTAGCCTCCTTCTCGTTAGTACTAGCCTCCTTCTCGTTAGTACCAAACTCCATCTCTCTACTTAAGAGCCCAATCTCCTTAGTATTAACTTCTATCTACCTAACACTGATCTTTATTTCGATAATATGATTCTCCTTCTAGCTAGCAAAAACTTCCAACTCGCTAATTTGCAGCTCCAAGTAACTTCTACCATCCAATTTCTCGCTACTTCTAGCCTCCATCTTGCCATTAAACATCTTCATCTCGCTAATAAAAAGAGACATTTCGCTAGTAGTAACTATCATCTCGCTAATGTCGCATTTTATCTCGTTAACATTAAGCTCCTTTTAGCTAGTAATCCTCCACCTCGATAATACCGAACTCCATCCTGCTACCACCAGCCTCTACCATATTACTCTCCAACTCGTTTATATGAGGCGCCGTAGAGTTAGTGGAGACCTCCATCAAAGAACCGAGACTGACCTCTGAGCAGACCATAACACTCACTACTGTTTTGGTCTACACATTAAGTGGCTAATACTGAATCGTTTCTGTGTGTGTGTGTGTGTGTGTAACTGAACGTATGTAGAAGTAAGCATTAGTCCCTTGATTTCATTATCCACCTTTTATCTCTCTCTCAATTTGGTCTCTCTAATTCTCTCTCTATCTCTACAGTGTGTTACAAAAGTTTACAACAGTCTGTATCATCATGACAGTTCTCTCGGTTAGGTACAGCATCGCGTCCATAGTGTATTACTTTTTGTACTATTTAACCTATTCCTGTAAAACCGTTCTACTGTATCGCGTTCTTTGCGTATGAATTCATCGCTGTATCACATTCTAATTGGATTAAAATTTATATTGTATTGCGGTCTTACTGTATCGTTGTATACTGTAGGCTTAGTATTGTACAGTTCATGAAGACTTGGATGTATTACAGCTGTAGTCTGAAGTTGCTATGCTTCAATTACATAGTACATAGTATCACAGATGAACGGTATTGCGTATTTACCCCATGAACTCTGTAATCTACATGTATTTGTGCTATGCTACATCGTACCTGTAGTGAGTCAATAGTCTGACTGTATCTAAGCTCTACTGCATAGCTACAGAAAAGTGCTGTGTTAATGTTGTATTTCACTCGTGCAACGCTCGAGCATTGGTAGTTTTATATCGCCTCGCTATAGAGAATATGTTATACCAGGCAGTTCAGATAATTAAAGTAATATAATATTTTGATTTAATTTGATGTAAAGGTCAAGAAGTCACTTGTCTACATAATGAGTCTGTCTGGACATGTCTCTCTACAGAATGAATGACACACTTTACCTAAACTTGAATTAAACCCGTGACACATAAAACCAATTGACTTAAACTTAAATGCCTCAAAAATTATAAGAAGTCAATAAATTAGTGACATTACCTAAAATTTTAAATTATTGATAGTAAACTTATATTAAATAAATCTTATAAGGAATTATTAAACCATTTGCTTAAAATTTGCTTAATTAAACTTTAATGCCGAAAACTTGCAAGATATCATTCATTTAACTTATGTTGCCTAAAATTTACCTTAAGTTGTCCGATTCACCATAAAATACATAAACTAATAATAAATTAAAGTAAAATTAACATAAACTTTAAAAAACTCATTAAAATCAGCTTAAAATACCTACAACTTATATGAAGTTATAAAATTTAACGCAAAATGCCTAAAGTTAATAACTTCTTGAAGCCAACTTGAAATATTAAAACATCATTTCGTAAATTAAAGTCACCTAAAACTTTAAAATAAAATTTTAAATTACACTTAAAGTCACCTAAAATTTGATCAACAATCCGTAAATTAAATTAACTTAAAACTTTAAAACAAGTAAATTAATTAATTTTGCATTGTCCCGTAAACAAATTACCTGGCAGCTTCAGGAATAATTAATAGTATTATGTAAACGTATATAAATGATTTTACAAATATTATCTTTGTAATTTACTTTAAAACCCTACAACACATGACTAATTGACTGTATTTACATCAACTATTGTAAGCAATCTTTCATAGTCACTGAAATTTACTGAAACTAATTCAATTTGCTGTAATTTACTGTAAAATATTAAGATTCGGGGATAATTGACTGAATTACAGAAATTAAAATAACTTTTTTACAGGTCTCACAAATAATATATATATATAAAATCCCATAAACAGTTTTGTTAATCTTATCCTTTAAACTTGCTGTAATATTAAATAATCCTAATATTTTGACAGTAATCCATAAAATCGTACAAATATATTTTATTTTTATTATTTTTTTTCAAATTAAAATACACGAATTTAGATCTATCTTACCTACATCAGTTTGGGCCCAAAATTTCGACTGTGTTTGTGCGAGTGTTTGAATGTTTGTTTGTACTTGTTATTATTTTCCATGTTTTTATTTGTTTTTTGATGGTATTTCCTTACATTTGTCTTAATATTGCAAATTTGAAGAAAGACCTTCTGGTGATCTTAGCTCCGACTACTTTTAACTTTCACAAAATATATAATTAACCTGAATTATACATTAAACCAACGATTATCAAACACTGGAAAGGTAAGAGTGACACCAAGCTAACCTGCCCTGGCGATACTTAAAGCTAAGACAGGTCCGATCACGAGAAACGAGTGAAAAGCTAAACGAAACTAAATTGAACAAATGATCAGTTATCCAAAGCTAAAAAAAAATGACACCGTTTGAGATTAAGTAAAGCTATCCCAGGTTATGTGCGTCGCAGCTAGCAAGTCTAAAACTGTTTCTGGCAAAGCTAAATAAGACTGTATTTATGTGACAAGCTAATAGTGTAAATATGTGACGCAAAGCTAAATAAGAATATAATTGTGACATGCTAATAATCGTGTAAATATGTGACCCGAAGCTAAATAAGATTATATTTATGCGACAAGAAGCTAATTATCGTGCGAATATGTGACACAAAGCTATAGTGTCCAGCCGTGAGTGAAATAAAGCTAAGAAACTAAAATGTATGTGATAGCTGAAAAATCTATGTGAAATATGTGTAAGGCAAAGCTATCAAAGAGTGAAAATCTGTGAACCAAACCAAAGGAGGACAAATCTGACTGATAAAAAGCTAGAATGGTCAAATCTGAGTGATACAAAGTTAATGATGGACAAATCTGTGCCGAACAGGACCAAAATGACCAAATGTGTGCAAAACAAAGCTAAGAAAATAAAATCTGGTTGTGTGAAGAGCTAAGAGGACTAAATCTGAGTGATGCAAGGCTAAGAAGCTATGAAAATCTGAACAGTGTGGAAAGTAAACTAAATGAGAAGAAATCGGAACATGTCTAAGCTAAGGATACCAAAATCTGTGTTGACAAAGTTATTAAGGTTTACTCCGTGTTTTTAAACAAAGATAAAAAGATTATATATGTGTTTAGAGAAGGCTAAGAGGGATGGGTTAAGTGTTATGTGACTGGTAAGAGGGCAAATCTGTGTTGTGTTAGAGCTAAAAGGGGTAAATTCTGTGCATAACTAAGAGGGTTCAAATCTATGTTACATTACAGCTAAGATGGGTCAAATCTATTTTACATTACAGCTAAGAGTGGACAAATCTCTATAACATTACAGCTAAGAGGGGTCAAATCTACATTACATTACAGCTAAGAGGGGTCAAATCTATTTTACATTACAGCTAAGAGAGGTCAAATCTATGTTACATTATAGCTAAGAGG
This sequence comes from Homarus gammarus, assembly GCA_958450375.1. Taxonomy (NCBI): domain Eukaryota; kingdom Metazoa; phylum Arthropoda; class Malacostraca; order Decapoda; family Nephropidae; genus Homarus; species Homarus gammarus. The sequence goes on along the minus strand of CAUDMG010003694.1, from coordinate 1,612,013 downwards.
GGGTCAAATCTATGTCACATTACAGCTAAGAGGGGTCAAATCTATGTTACATTACAGCTAAGATGGGTCAAATCTATGTTACATTACAGCTAAGATGGGTCAAATCTATTTTACATTACAGCTAAGAGGGGTCAAATCTATGTTACATTATAGCTAAGAGGGGTCAAATCTATGTTACATTACAGCTAAGAGGGGTCAAATCTATGTTACATTATAGCTAAGAGGGGTCAAATCTATGTTACATTACAGCTAAGAGGGGTCAAATCTACATTACATTACAGCTAAGAGGGGTCAAATCTATATAACATTACAGCTAAGAGGGGGTCAAATCTATGTTACATTACAGCTAAGAGGGGTCAAATCTATATTACATTACAGCTAAGAGGGATCAAATCTATATAACATTACAGCTAAGAGGGGTCAAATCTATGTTACATTACAGCTAAGAGGGGTCAAATCTATGTTACATTACAGCTAAGAGGGGTCAAATCTATGTTACATTACAGCTAAGAGGGATCAAATCTATATAACATTACAGCTAAGAGGGGTCAAATCTATGTTACATTACAGCTAAGATGGGTCAAATCTATGTTACATTACAGCTAAGATGGGTCAAATCTATGTTACATTACAGCTAAGATGGGCCAAATCTATTTTACATTACAGCTAAGAGGGGTCAAATCTATGTTACATTACAGCTAAGAGGGGTCAAATCTATGTTACATTATAGCTAAGAGGGGTCAAATCTATGTTACATTACAGCTAAGAGGGGTCAAATCTATATTACATTACAGCTAAGATGGGTCAAATCTATTTTACATTACAGCTAAGAGGGGTCAAATCTATGTTACATTATAGCTAAGAGGGGGTCAAATCTATGTTACATTACAGCTAAGAGAGGTCAAGTCTGTTACATTACAGCTATATGGGTCAAATCTATATGTACATTACAGCTAAGAGGGGTTAAAATATGTTCACGTGAAAGCTTTATATGCAAAGTAGGTCAAAGCTACAGTAATTTATCCTTCCCCTAAAAAAGATTGGTACCTTCCTTGCCACCCTCACTGTTCCATTGTTATATTCTATCACTATGCAATTGTTCCACTAACCTATCATATCCTCTATTATTGACTTGATGTTCTACTCTTCCACTGTTCCAATGTTCTACTGCTCCACTGCTCCACTGTTCCACTTAGCCTTGACTACACTGCTACATCATTACATTTTGCTTACTTTTCCAATTTTCGCCTGTTCCATTGTTCCTTGCATTAGCTTACCATTGTGCCATTTCTGTATGGTTCCATTGTCCCACTGCAACAATATCTCACTGTTCAGATGCACAAATATTCCATCTATCTCCTCAGTGTTCCATTGTTCCACTGTTACCTAATATTTCCCAAGTGTACCATTCCTTTACTGTTCCTTTATCCCACTGTTCTATGGTTGTATTATTATTAACTCAGAGGTCCATTGCATTGTTATTACATTGTTCCACTGTCTCATTACTTCGCTATTCCACTGTATTTTTGTTCCACCGTTCCATTGCTCCACCATTGCTATTATTCCACTGTTCCTCCGCTCCATTGACTCTAGTCTCTGTTTCAACTAGCAGTCATTTTTATTTAGTCTATAACAAAGGAATGAAAATTTGATAATATTATGAATTTTAATATTTATACAATACTGATTTTATTTTATTTTGGTGATTGAGTATATTGTTTTAACTTTAATATATTTTTTCTATTAACTGGAATATTTTTTTTATTAATATGTTGAGTTGAATAGCCCGTTTACATCGTATTTAATTATATATTATTACAAATTACCTTTTTTATACAATATTATTTATTGATGAGTGGTAATTTTTTCGTGTTTGTTGATGGAAAAGGAGGGAAGGAGGTTAGACAGAGGGGAATGAGGGGGAGGGAGAGAGATGGAAGAGGTGATGGGGAAGAATGTTTTGAGAAGGGAAGGAAGGAAGGATAGAGGGAGGGAGGGAGGATTGAGAGTAAAGGAGAGGGAAGGAGGGAGGTTGTGAGGGTAAAGAAGGAAAGAGGGATAAGTAAGGAAGGAGTATATGGAGAAGGAGGGAAAAGGAAGAAGAATTGAGGAGGAAGGAAGGGAAGGTAGGAGTATTGAAGAGGTAAGGGGAGGAAAGGAGAGAGGATTAAGGAGGGAAGATTAAGGAGGGAAGGAGGGAAAATGAAGAATAACTGAAGAGGAAGGGAGGGAAGGAGAGAGGGTGTAAGGGGAAGGAGGGAAGGAAAGGAAGGAAGATGTGAGATGGAGAGTGTTTCAAAACGTCATTTTCACCACAGTAGGGAAAGGACAATGTCGGGTTTAAATTTATTACTTCTTTAAATATATATTTTACCTTAACTTTTACATTGATGACCATCGTAATATATGTGTGTGGGGGAGGGAGGTGCGTGTGTGGGTGGGGTGCGTGTGTGGGTGGGGTGCGTGTGTGGGTGGGGTGCGTGTGTGGGTGGGGTGCGTGTGTGGGTGGGGTGCGTGTGTGGGGGAAGTGTGTATGTGGGAAGAGGTGCGTGTGAAGGATTTTTTCAGTATCACACATTCATCGATCTATCTAAAATATAGTTCTTAGTATAATTAATAGTAATAGTTTTATTATATGACTTATTATAAATATCATGACATTAGTTTTAATATAGAACTTGGTAATATTATAGGTGCTTAGGGAGTTATTGATACTAACAGCTTAAATACAGTATTGCAAATTATTGTAACAAAAAGCAGATATTACCACTTGTTATATTATCAACACCTGCAGGAGACACAGTCAGAGAGAACTAACATGTGCTGTTCCCACCAGGTTAATTTTAACACCTGAAATTAATTCGCTTAGTGATGATATATGGTAATAATAATAATAATAATAATAATAATAACTATATATTTTTAGAACTCATAGTAAATTTGATCAATAAAACAGTAAGATATTTAATATACAACTATGAACAAATTTACTCAAAAAATAAAAAATAAAATACTTTAGTTACGAGAGAGAAGGTAAAAAAAAAATTTATCCAAGAAGTTTTTTGTCACAGCCAGGGGGACGAAATGGACACATGAAGCCTTAACCCTAGTCAATGATTAACAATAGATAGACAAATAGATAATTAGATAGATATGCAGATAGATACCTTGATAGATTGGTCTATTGTTGTTGTGTGTGTGTGTGTGTGTGAATCGTTATGTCTATGCCAGGTAGGAAATACATTATTAACAGGGCAGCAACAAAGACCAGGAATTTTGTTTAATATAGCTTAATGTGATTTATCATAACTTAACCCTACTCAACTTAAGTCAACCTAACTAAATATATCCGAATTTAAACAAAAACTTAACCGGATTAACCTAACCTAACCTAACCTACTCCTTGACGGTATCTGGTGTTTCTTAGGTCGAACAAAGTCATTATTTCTTAACCAATCATTAATTAGTAGCTGAAGCGAGACAGCTCTTGGGTTCATGTTGAGGCGACCACCACTGTTATTGTTTGGTGTGTGTGTGTGTGTGTGTGTGTGTGTGTGTGACATAGATCTACATGTCCACACTATGTATACAATCAAGGTAGGAATATTCACACGCCAACTCACACTCAGATGTTCACGCTAGTTGTTAAAATGATGAACAAAATTACAGTGAACTTTTATACAGTGAATGTTCGTCTTGTACAGCTGGCAGTGTTCTCATGGTATTCACAACCTTATTGTTTAATGCACCTCATATAGTGCTCAGAGATACAAGCCATAAAGTGAACACATCAGATGAACACATACACACTTGATGTACTTACTCTACATATTCTCGTATCTAAAATAAACAAAGTTAATGTGGTGGTCACAGGTGTTCATATAGTCCCCATTTACGTCGTGTTATGTGGGTCACACCAGAGCGTTGATACGGTACCAACACTGACACACTAAACCTTCACACTCAGAGCATTGATACACTAAACCTTCACACTCGGAGCATTGATACACTAAACCTTCACACTCGGAGCATTGATACACTAAACATTCACACTCGGAGCATTGATACATTAAACATTCACACTCGGAGCATTGATACATTAAACATTCACACTCGGAGCATTAACACACTAAACCTTTACACTCGGAGCATTGACACGGTACCAACATTGACACACTAAACCTTCATACTCGGAGCATTGACACTGTACCAACACTGACACACACTAAACGCTCTCACAGAAGGCTCAACATTAGTGGTGACGCAGTGAGCTCTCGTGTGAGGACCCGTGACCCGATGGCGACTTGACCACCGTTTTTACATTACCAGAGTTGACACACTAAGTGTTTTTACCATGAGTGCTGACACATTTAGTCTTCACACTATGCGTTAACATAACATACACTGCGTTCACACTACACACTATGCGTTCACACTACATGTTAACTGATCTCACGCTATGGGATAATATTTTTAACAGCGATGGTGGTAATAGTATTAGTAGTGGTGGTGGTGTTAGTAGTTGTTGGTAGTGGTGGTGGTGTTAGTGGTTGTTGGTAGTGGTGGTGGTGGTGTTAGTGGTTGTTGGTAGTGGTGGTGGTGTTAGTGGTTGTTGGTAGTGGTGGTGGTGTTAGTGGTTGTTGGTAGTGGTGGTGATGTTAGTGGTTGTTGGTAGTGGTGGTGGTGTTAGTAGTTGTTGGTAGTGGTGGTGGTGTTAGTGGTTGTTGGTAGGGGTGGTGGTGGTGTTAGTGGTTGTTGGTTGTGGAAACTGAAGGTAATGTTGATAATGATTGTTATGCCGACAGTATGTGTATAAATGGCAGGGGTGGTAATAGTGGCCTAAATAATGGTGGTAATAGTAGTTATGTTGATAATAGTTGTAGTAGTAGTAGTAGTCGTGATTGTAAGAGTAGTAATAGTAGTTGTAGTAATAGTGGTGGTGGTGGTGGTAATAGTAATGTTGGTAGGGGTGATAGTAGTAAAATATAGTCATGGTTGTGAGAGTAATAGTGGTGGTTGTAGTGGTAGTGGTGGTAGTAGTGGTAGTAGTAGTAGTAGTAGTGGTAATAGTGGTAGTGGTGGTAGTAGTAGTAGTAGTAGTAATAGTGGTAGTGGTGGTAGTAGTGGTAGTAGTAGTGAAGGCAGCAAGAGTAAAAGACAGAGAATGAGTCAAGAATTTTACATGGTACTGGTCAATACTCGCTTGGTGTCTCTCCTTCCCTCCCTCTCACTCACTGTGTCACTATCCCTCCCACTCTCCCTCCTTCCCGCTCTCACTATCCGTCCTACTTTCCCTCCCATCCGCCTTCTTACTCTCTCTCTCTCTCTCTCTCATTCCCACACTCTCCTTCCTTCCTTCTTTTACCCCCTCTCACTCTCGCCTCCGTTTTTTCTTTTACCCCTAATATACGCCCCACTTGTTGTTCAATTTGTCCTTCTCCACCCCCTCACTTCCCTCTCCACCCCCTCTCTTCCCTCTCCTCTTCTACTCTCCCTCTCTCACACTTCGTTCCTTCCTCCTCCTCTTTACCCGTGCACTCCCTCCGCCTAACCCCCCCCCCCACCACTCCCCTAACGCCAACACCCTACCTCCCCACCACTCCCCTCACGCCAACACCCCACCTCCCCACCACTCCCCTCACGCCAACACTCCACCTCCCCACCACTCCCCTCACGCCAACACCCTACCTCCCCACCACTCCCCTCACGCCAACACTCCACCTCCCCACCACTCCCCTCACGCCAACACCCCACCTCCCCACCACTCCCCTCACGCCAACACACTACCTCCCCACCACTCCCCTCACGCCAACACCCTACCTCCCCACCACTCCCCTCACGCCAACACCCCACCTCCCCACCACTCCCCTCACGCCAACACCCTACCTTCCCACCACTCCCCTCACGCCAACACCCTACCTCCCCACCACTCCCCTCACGCCAACACTCCACCTCCCCACCACTCCCCTCACGCCAACACCCCACCTCCCCACCACTCCCCTCACGCCAACACACTACCTCCCCACCACTCCCCTCACGCCAACACCCTACCTCCCCACCACTCCCCTCACGCCAACACCCCACCTCCCCACCACTCCCCTCACGCCAACACCCTACCTTCCCACCACTCCCCTCACGCCAACACCCTACCTCCCCACCACTCCCCTCACGCCAACACTCCACCTCCCCACCACTCCCCTCACGCCAACACCCCACCTCCCCACCACTCCCCTCACGCCAACACCCCACCTCCCCACCACACCCCTCACGCCAACACCCTACCTTCCCACCACTCCCCTCACGCCAACACCCTACCTCCCCACCACTCCCCTCACGCCAACACCCTACCTCCCCACCACTCCCCTCACGCCAACACTCCACCTCCCCACCACTCCCCTCACGCCAACACCCTACCTCCCCACCACTCCCCTCACGCCAACACCCCACCTCCCCACCACTCCCCTCACGCCAACACCCCACCTCCCCACCACTCCCCTCACGCCAACACCCCACCTCCCCACCACTCCCCTCACGCCAACACCCCACCTCCCCACCACTCCCCTCACGCCAACACTCCACCTCCCCACCACTCCCCTCACGCCAACACCCTACCTCCCCACCACTCCCCTCACGCCAACACTCCACCTCCCCACCACTCCCCTCACGCCAACACCCTACCTCCCCACCACTCCCCTCACGCCAACACACTACCTCCCCACCACTCCCCTCACGCCAACACTCCACCTTCCCACCACTCCCCTCACGCCAACACCCTACCTCCCCACCACTCCCCTCACGCCAACACCCCACCTCCCCACCACTCCCCTCACGCCAACACCCCACCTCCCCACCACTCCCCTCACGCCAACACTCCACCTCCCCACCACTCCCCTCACGCCAACACCCTACCTCCCCACCACTCCCCTCACGCCAACACTCCCCTCACGCCAACACTCCACCTCCCCACCACTCCCCTCACGCCAACACCCCACCTCCCCACCACTCCCCTCACGCCAACACCCCACCTCCCCACCACTCCCCTCACGCCAACACCCTACCTCCCCACCACTCCCCTCACGCCAACACCCTACCTCCCCACCACTCCCCTCACGCCAACACTCCCCTCACAGTCTATTTCAAAACACTTCTTAATTAACCACTACCCCTGGCTACCACTACCCCTGGCTACCACTACCCCTGGCTACCACTACCCCTGGCTACCACTACCCCTGGCTTCCACTACCCCTGGCTACTACTACCCCTGGCTACCACTACCCCTGGCTACCACTACCCCTGGCTACCACTACCCCTGGCTACTACTACCCCTGGCTACTACCACCCCTGGCTACGACTACCCCTGGCTACTACTACCCCTGGCTACCACTACCCTTGACCACCACTACCTCTGGCTACCACTACCCTTGACCACCACTACCCCTGGCCACCACTAACCGCTGACCATCATTATCCATAGCCACTACCCCTAACTACTATTAACCTCAACCACAACAATTCCTGACCACATCTACTCTAACAACTCCTTACCTTAACCACCATTAACCCTGAACCACCACTACCACTAACCACTACTACTACCCTCAGCCAATATCCACCACCACTAACCCCAACACATCAGAAACTGTATTTAAAATTTTTCCCCCAAACTTATGATCATTGTTTACGTATATCAGTGAAGGTGTAACTCCTCCTCACCGGAACTCCTACCTGGTGTTGGTATGTTTCTGCGGGTCAATGGTTCGGTCAGGTGTTATACCAGTAATGTTTAATTCCGTATTGATTCCGTTTGAGTTAAATAATACATAATCCATCGTTGGGTGTTATTACGTTATTAAGTGTATCTGAGTATCATGGGAGTGCCTTAGGGGAGTGTGGATACAAGACATAATGTTTAAGTCTTCGGTAACTAAGGAGATTAGTGGGTGGCCAACTCTGAACTCGACTTGACTTTATCTTCTTAATTAAAGTCATGTGCCTACTCACAGATGGGTCGACAAGAGGTGACCTGGGTGAGAATTAGCAACCCTTTGGAGTGGAGATGGCCGCTGCATGTGCAGTTGGGGACATTTATGACTGGTACACTCACCGTTATCAATCCACTCACCCATGAGGCGTGAACCCCGAGAGTATCGGAGCGTGAATCCGAAGCCTGTGAGTTACTCGGTGAGAGGAGAGGTGGACACAGTAGCCTGGGATCACAATATTTTAAAGCAACGTGATATAATTAACCCATTACCTGGTCCAGCAACGTTGATGCTTCCCATGCTTCTTGGTTTATATAATGCTCTCATAGATTAAGTGATGTAATATGGATTCTTTACACGTTATACACCTACGCCGTATATAACTTACAGCTTCCTCTATATTTACATCACCATAATACCAGTAAAGACTAGAATATGCTGTCAATATACTTGGTAAGAGTAAATACCATGTTACAATAATCACCCAAATCATTATATAGACAGATTCAACCCTCTGTGCTTGACCATGAGCTAGTTAAGTGTACCGTGTGATAAACTACCAATCAGCGTATGGGAGCATATGTAAATAAGGGAGCATATAAAGCACATAACTGTATGAGTAGTGATGCCATAAGTCTTCGGGCTGATGGCTGTCACGATCCATTCATCTAACGTGGAGTGAAACAATACCTGTCCAGCAGTAAGGTTACACAGTATAAATCTATCACTTCATTTATCCTCAAGCAAAGTGCAAGAGACGTTAGTATAGTTCTGGGCTTGATGAAGTGATGCCTCGGATTCTGAGAAAAAGTCCATAGTCTGGTCAACTGCATTTCTGTCAAATAAACGAATTTACAATATTTTTTTCCCAAATATCACTTATGTGACGGGAGAAGCATTACTTGTGATCATTACACACATATTAACACCATTAATGTGGTGTAGTATATTGTTGTAACATACACAAAAATCGCATATCAACACAATTTCTCCTCATGCTATGGTACATTTGGTCAGGTTTGGCCCAAAGGTGACATGAAGAGCATGACTTATGTCCACACACTATAGCAGACAGGAGACAATGTCTTATTTGTCTCTCAATGACACTACAACCAAACGTAAAGTGTCAGAATTAATATATTAATTTTTTCTTATTTATTTTTTTTTTACAAGGATTAGCCCACCCGGGCACAGGTCACTGACCCACATCGGGGCCTGGCGAGGGGGGGCGAGGGGGGGACTCGAAAATGCAATAATAATAATAATAAAGAACCATAAGGCAATGCAAAAATGAAAAAAAAAAGATCAAGATTGAGAAACAATATATGTATATTGTGTTGTCAATAGTAAGAGAAACAACTGAGATCTGCAATTGTGTGTAAATGAGGCAGAAAGTCAGATCAGCAACCTGGGACTTGGTCTCAATTTTCGTGATGCCATATGGCAGCAGGGTCTACCATTAGACAACACATTATGCTTCCAATATCTTCCCAGGCGGTAATACCTCCCTGTTTGGTAGCTGCCTACTACACAACAGTATGGCAGTGCAACTGTCCCCTATCCCCCTCCTCTTCGTCTCCTCACGTCACGTCACATCACCTTAAGGCTCAGGTTGTTACGACTCCCCCAGACGTACGGGAGCCAACTTTGTACTGCACACTGCACACACACCATGGCGCTACCTCTGGTGCCCACACAACTAACACTTGACGAAAGATGTCAATTATGACACAATTGCTTGTTCATTCCCACCATTAACATGGAATAAATATCTCCCCAACACCTGCTGCCTTCACCATTACTTTCCTTCCTCATCATCTCATCACTATTACAAAACACACACACACACACACACACACACACACACACACACACACAGCCCCCTTAACGTTACCTTTCAGCACACAGCAGAGATGGGTCATTGACCTATATTAAAACTAAAACTAAACAGGAAATGCTTGCAACAGGTTGAACTGCTGCCGACTGACTTGTCAATGTCATTCACACATTAATATTGTTTATAATTATTGTAGTTTGCCAGCTTCCTGGTTATGTTTTTATCGTAAATTACATTATATTAATAATTTGATGCTTATGTAAATAGAATCAAACACATCCGTTAATTATTGCATCATGAAAATCACCTCGTCATAAAAGGACACCAGTACTACACTCTAGCCCGGCCCCTGTCACCCCGAGATTACATAAGAGTTGCATAAAAAAAATATATGCATAGAATCTCAGACCTGTAGCACATGATGGGAATATCTCCACATAATTTGTTTCCCCTCCATATTTATGCCCTTGATTAATAAATACTCTATTGTAACTGCACAGGTAACTCCTTAACCCTCTTCCATCCCTCTACCCCCATAACCCGCCCCCACCTCACACACCGACACCCCCTCCCCTCTACCTCTTACTCGTGAATGCTTCGGATTCACGCTCAGATACTCTCGGGGTTCACGCCTCCTGGGTGGGTGGATTGACAACGCTGAGTATACCAGTCGTAAATGTCGCCAACTTTACGTGATACATTAAAGCAATAATATGTATTTAAATTTATCTTTTTATAATTGTACCTATTTGTTTATCTAATGTATGACCTGACTTGATGTACACTGTTAAGTCTTGGTGGTTGAGACACACATGCATTAAAATAATAATAATAATAATAAGAATAATAATAATAATAATAAGAATAAGAATATTTTTTTTAAGTTAACATCCAGTATTATAATCCAACCTTCCGAAATTTCTCAAACTAAAATATCTGACAAGAGGTCACCCAAAGGTCAAATGATTCCCTCTTCAACTGTCTGACATTTAGATCCTTGTTGGAGTTCCTTCTCTTTTAAATTCGTCATGAAGGTTCAGTTAAAACGTCTGGTGTTCTCTGTCGTTATTTTCGATCAATGGTGAAGTGTTTACTGCCGCTAGTACGTCACGCTGCAGTCACGAACCAGGGTACCGTGACACGCCTCAGTCTCTCAGCTAGTGAAACGATTCTCCGAACTCTTGGAACAAAAATACAAATTGCTATAAAAAGTCTCCAACTTGCTGGATTGAGGCTCAGAATTGCTAGTACGAGTTTCAAGAGTTGATGGAAAATGTCTCCTAATTGCTGGAACTAGTCTCTGAACTGTTGGAACGAGTCTCTGAACTACGGGGAGGAATCTTTGAACTACAGGAAGGAGTGTGTGTAGTATATCATTTGGGTTTGACACAGCTTCGAACACGACTGTAAAGGAACTTCTTTTTTGTCGATAACGATACAAGTTAATTGAATTTTTTCTTCTCGCCGTAAGTTGAAACGACTGACAGGCCTCGAAATTGTCCTCCTGTCGCCCCTCCACCACCCACCCTCCCATATTTTACACCCCACCTCCTAACCACCCCACCTCCTAACCACCCCACCTCCTAACCACCCCACCTCTAAACTACCCCACCTCTTAACCACCCCACCTCTTAACCACCCCACCTCTTAACCACCCCACCTCCTAACCACCCCACCTCCTAACCACCCCACCTCTAAACTACCCCACCTCCTAACCACCCCACCTCTAAACTACCCCACCTCCTAACCACCCCACCTCCTAACCACTCCACCTCCTATCCCCAGTCACTTAACCCCGCTCAAACACTCGACCGTGAGTAGGTTGACGAAGCAATTGTGAATAAACTGAAGTCGCAGATTATGAAAGTAATGGACAGTTGGTGTAAAATGAAGTCTCGGGCACTCTGACATGTTTGAAGTACAGTTATTAATCCTGAACTGCTTACTTAAGACAAATTAGCGTGAGTACGTGTTAAATCAAGTGATTACGTATTAAGTGAATTGATGCTTTGATGCGTAGTCCTAAGGGAATAAACGTTAAGGATTTATAAATGTAAATACCATATGACAATAATCATAACTAGATTATTTTTTTCTATCCATTAAACAAAACAAAAAGTCAGACTAATACACAGAAAAGTCGTAAATTGAGTGGTTGTAGGTCAGTGGGTCTCGTGTGGTGGATATTGATTTATTTACCTTCTAGTTACTACTGGTTAAATCTGGCAGTTTTGGGTCACTAGCCTCCATAAACAACTTAATCTTCTCTTCTAGTGAGATTAGTCTTTTAGCTCATTGGGCTTACAAAGTTTATCAATCAATGTTGTCAATAAGTTAAGTTTTTTTTTTTTTTTTATTTAATTTGTCTAACATTATTCATATGTGGTATTTATCAATTTGTTTTGTGTTGTTTATTGGTTATATAGTCAATATCATAAGTGGTTTCGGTAATTTATCTCATGTTATTGATCAGTTCAATAACTTAGTGGTTTGGTATACTTTTCTAGCGTAATTTATTGATTTTTTTCGTATGTGTGACGATTTTGCTTCATTCGAGTCCCAGGGATCATTGAGATTATTCGAAGCTTCAGAACTTTTGATCCCGCTCGACTCTTCTTTACTCCTCACCAAGAGACTTTTATATCTCCCTGAGTCATAAGACAACGTATGACTGTAACTCCTGAATATCTAACCTGAAAATCAATCGTAATGGCGTTGTATTTTAATCCAATGTCGTTCATCTACGTGGGATTGTTGTTTATTGATTGTTAAGGATACATCTCTCGCCTCCTGTGTTTAGGGTCGGCGGTATGTACCCAGAGCACCCTTAGGTCCTTCTGCTGATAATGGGTAGCTGTTGTAGCTTAGAGAAACGAAGGTGGTTGACTACAGTGCCGGCCTCGCTACCTCCTTCAGTACCGAAAAAATCTTATTCCACATTCTGTTACATCCACACTGCCCATAACGTTAGGCCTACAGGTCCTACTTTCAACTCATTTCACTTTACTGTTTCAGGCCGTGTGTTCCATAAGTCATAATATCTGTTTATTATCATCAACAGGAGCGATAATGTAACCTACTCTCTCTCTCAGGGTGAACTAACAGGACTAAGATCTTCATATGGCGTGAAATTCGCCCTAAGGTGTGTCAGGGTCAGGTTCTAATACAAAGGTCATTGATTAGAAAATCTATATATCGTTGTAAAAACTTTCGACGCGGACGATTTACCACGATATAGTAGTTACTATTATTTGATCTGGTCGTAACTCAGTGCCTTTATATCACTTGACTCTTAAACAACTAAAAATTACGTTTGTTGGTTTAATCGAATCGGTGATAATCATAATTTCGAATCTCATTGAGATGGGTCGGTATTGTGAACCTTTTAGCTCATTGGAGGTTCATATAAGTGAAATGTGTGGGTTCATTTGTTTCGCTAAAGATCTTATTAATAAAAGGCATTAAATACTCAACTATTAAAGCGTTGAATCCTTAACACTATTGCTTCAAACTCTTCCTTACTTGCTCATGAATCATTTGACTCATTGTTACATACAGTTCAAGATCATATGAGACTCAAATAACCTAAATATCCAACTCATGATTCGACTCGTAGCTATTCGATACGGTCATGACTGATGCACAGTACATAAAAGCTTTGAAACATTAATCTGTCGGATGATTCATGATTCATTAAACCATTTGGTTAAAAATAAACTCATCTACCTTATATTTAACAATCCTTCCCGAGCAATCATTTCAGAAATTATTTTATTGTATTTATAAGATCTATCGTATCCTTCAGTGTTGTTGGTGTAATTCTTCAACCAGTCAGTGCAAATTTATACTGCCATTTCATGTTAAAACCTAACCTAACCTAACTCTAACCTAACCTAACCTAACCTAACCTAAGTTTATTATGGGCACTTTACTAGCTGATATTCGTGTTCCTTTTGTGGTTCATAAGGTGTTCGATTCAAAGAGGTTCAAATTCTCTTGAGGCTTCACAGACTGATTAACAGAGGTTCACATGCTTTCTAGGCTATAAAGAATGTTCGACTCACAAACTTTCATGATGTTCCTTGATGATTTCATTGGTTCACTCACAAAAACTCTCCCGTGCACGCATACACACACACACACACACACGTTATTCCATTAACTGACTCACAGAGACATACTCACACGTTTGGTTGTTCGACACACTAAGGTTCGCGTGTCAGTAGCTCACCCATCATCTTGGTCTCAATCAAAGACCCAACCTCACCAGTGTCCCTCCCCCCTAGCCTTAATGGTGATCTGGTGACTCACGTGTGACCTGGTGACTCACTTATGACCTGGTGACTCACTTATGAACTGGTGACTCACTTATGACCTGGTGACTCACTTATGACCTGGTGACTCACTTATGACCTGGTGACTCACTTATGACCTGGTGACTCACTTGTGGTACATGTGACCTGATGACTCACTTCTTGTACCTGTGACCTGATAACTCAATTGTATTACCTATGATCTATTGACTGCCGTGTTACCTGTGATCTTGTGATTCACTTGTGGTACCTGTGACTTGGTGACCTGTGCCGATATACCGTCTTTCGTGCATTGCAGGTAACTCTGTATCCGATATTCGCTCTGTTGCCCTCTCGTTAGGTCAAAACTCATCCGATATTTATCCATTTGTCCAATAGAAGATCACAAAATACCGATATTCTTCACTTTTTGTATATCGGATAATGTTGAGTCGATATTCATTCTTTCCTTCGGTATCGGATTATAATATTCTTTATTTTCTCCTTTATGGATTGTTTTGTATTTTTGCCTAAATCGGATAATTTTAAACTAATATTCATTCCGCCCTCCTCTTGAGTATCGGCTACGGCCCGATATTTATCTTACTGACCCACACGAGCTTATGTTAAAACCGATATTCGACTTGTAGCCCAGTAAAGACTCCGGATTAATTCCGATATTTACAATAAAACATCTTGATCTACCCGATATTCACTTACTATTTTCCTCTAACTAACCGATACCCAAAATATTCACTCCATTGTCCAAATACTCTAGCCGATTACTCGCTGTGAGAGAGAGAGAGAGAGAGAGAGAGAGAGAGAGAGAGAGAGAGATTACCAATACATTATTTACCATTACTTAACGAACGGTTCACTCCAGCGATAAGATATCTCTCAGGGCGATAACGAAGCTGTGACCTGGGCGCTAGCATATTCGTAGGTAACTGATATAGACAGAGAAAGAGAGCGAGAGAGAGAGAGAGAGAGAGAGAGAGAGAGAGAGAGAGAGAGATAGACATTTATTAAGTAAAATCAAGAAATCAGTTCACATTGGTCCATTAGATACGAGAACAGTGCAGGTATACAAACAATGATAAACAGTAACTCTCTACGACAAAGTACAGCTCTAGAAGTGACATTTTCATTATATTATCCACTGTATTCTTCATTTATCAATTACCATTATTTGTGCCACATGTAACGAGGGAATTTATTCATTAATCCTCTCTATCTATACTTCCGGGTCACGTTAGTCCCCTGTTGACGATTTTTTAACGAGGTCAATCACTCCATAGGGTCGTTAGCTATGAACTACGGCTCTGATTGGATGATTTGTGTAGACCATGCTGTAAACACGACACTTTCGGTCCCCCTGTAAAGACCAAAAGAATCTAAGGTGTACAAAGGTAAATTATTTGTGTAGTTATGTTGATGATGTGTTAATACTACTACTACTACTACTACTACTACTACTACTACTACTACTAATAGTAATAAAAAAATATTATTCTTCAAAAATATAATTATAAACTAAATTATATATACACAGGATAAAAATTCACCCCAAAAGAGATTAGAAAAAGGAAAGTTAAATATTACAATAAAATAAGAGTGTTTAGACGTGAAAACAGATTGAATGATTCTAGAAATACAAAGAAATACAAAAGAATGCAAAAAATACAGAATGCAAAAAGTACAAAGGAATGCAAAAAAAAAATAAATAAAGCCAAAATACAAAAACATGCAAAAATACAAAAATGCAAAAAATACGAAAAAAATAAAAATTACAGAATAAAAAAAATGCAAAACTACCGATGAATGCAAAAAATTACAAAATGTATATCAAGTGAATACAGATGAATACATTTGAATGCCATTAGTGATAAACTGACTTGAAATCGACTGTAAATTTCATCACAGAACATAAATGAATAACACAATGAAAGTGAATGAAGAAGCTGCAAGTTTTCGACTGTATATTAAGTTCTATTCAGGGGTAGTATTCACGTAGTGGGATAGAGGTCACTGTCTGTCGGGATAGTCATGGGTACCGTGTTATTAAGAGGGCGGAAACTGAATCTTTGTACTCATAAAAGATATAGTTCCTTCCTTCCTTCCTTCCATTTTCCCCCTTCCTTCCCTTTTCCTCTTTCCTTCCCTTTTCCTTCCTTCCCTTTTCCTCCTTCCTTCCTTCCTCCTTCCTTCCTTCCTTCCTTCCTTCCCTTTTCCTCCTTCCTTCCTTCCTTCCTTCCTTCCTTCCCTTTTCCTCCTTCCTTCCTTCCTTCCTTCCTTCCTTCCTTCCTCCTCCTCCTTCCTTCCTTCCTTCCTTCCTTCCCTCCTTTTCCTTCCTCCTCCTTCCTTCCTTCCTTCTCCATATATCCTTCTACACGCAGATCACCATTAAATATCATCCTCGTGTAATTTCAGTTTACATACAAGTATACTGTGTTAGATATGTGTCGTGTTATCAGCTAAGATAACATGAGATAACACTTTAGATTACTTCCCTGGTGTTATCCTTACTCATCATCATACTTCATTATACAATTCATACCCACATCAATATACCCATGGGTAATCTACCTTAAACTTGCCAATTACCATCAATACACGAAAATAATTACCCAACATCCATCAATAAATTACCTTCCTAATTACATTATTACCCTTGGATATTTACCCAACATCCATCATTACATTATACCTTTAGGATGGCATTTATCCTAATCCCTGAACACTATAAGGTTATCCAATTATGTGCCTCTAGTATTTTCAGACTTATTGAAAGGCACAAATCAATAGTTCATTAGCCTATGTGACTTCCTATATAACTTACGTCAATTTTTTTTCATTCTCTATTTTTTTTGGCATAATTTTTTTTATACTCTATATTAAGTAT